>ML251766.1:0-186940 GCA_005239495.1 Nicotiana undulata
TGAACAACCAGCTCACAACCCTACATCTATATGGTATTTCTCCACACCCGTCCTCCTCCAAAACTCCACTAAATAGTAGGAAAACACGCAGCCCAACCGCAACACAAAACAGTCCGCTACAAGTCAAATAACTCGAACTCACGACTTTCGATCACCGTCCCGTGAGTTCTAACTATTAGGGAACACATTTATAAACATTCCTTGATATTTAAGCACTTAAATACAGATATTAGATGCTTCTTAACTATGAAGTAACTTCCAAAACTCTAACTACAAAGAAAAAGAAGAGGCGGTATAATGACACTTACGTCGTAGGGATCGTTTTGATGTTATTGCTTCTCAATTTCATGCTCGGGATGATAGTCTTCTTTGAAACCCTAGTAGATAGCTTGAGGTTATGTTTATGGGTTTTCTCTGGTCGTTTTATGCTGAAATATGAAGAGAAAGCCGACCTAAGACACATATATATCTATTTTGGAAAAAGTCAAAGAGGTGCTAGCTTGGCACCCTAGGAATTGTCCATTGTCCGACGCTTATATCTTTTTATCCGATGTCGTATGAACAAACGGTTAAGAGAGTTGGAAACTACATTCCAAGACCTTCAATTTGGTATATAATATGTCCCAATATGACCTCATATAGCACATGAAATATGTTGCTCAAAAAGCTCTAGTGATCCACCTACTTGTCATATATAATGTCTGCGTAGTCTCGCGAAACCTAAAATATCTCTCTACTCCTACGTCATATCGATGAATGGTTTAACGCATTGCAAACTAGACTTGTAGGGCTTCAATTTGATATGTAGATCATTCCCTAATTATAAGTATATTGGGAGAAAAGTGCAGCTACATTCAACCTAAGTTTCAACAAATTTATGAATGTAACTTGTGAAGACCTATTCCAACTTCTGTTCCAAAACTTGCTTGACTTCAAAACGTAGCACACGACTATCATATGACAAAATTAACTCATAGCATAACCTCCTTATAATTTAATTAACCATAGTATCACCCTAAAGTACATGTTATAACATTCCAAACTCGTCGACTTTTGACGAAACTTATTCTCTTCAGTTGGTTTAGCTTCTAAGCTTTCCAACCCTCTTGGTACTCGTTATTCATGATCTTCAATATTTGTAACCTCCAACGTAACATGATTAACTTACTTTATATTCCATCAAATAGAATCTTATTTCTGAGCTTATATCAATCGACTTACGATGTACTTTCACGTACGAAAATATGGGGTGTAACATAAAGTACAATAATTTGATACTAAATAAATAGTGAAACTGGATAATGAAGGGGACTCATGGGTTGCGGACATTGTGTAACTATACCTCAAGTCTCCAAAAGCAGCTGAATCTGAGCAGTCTCGCTGCATGTCGTTGGTTCCAATATGTGTATCTACACAAGAAGTGCATAAGTGTATCATAAGTACAACCGACCGCATGTACTATATAAGTGCCGAGCCTAACCTTGACTGAAATAGTGACGAGGCTATGGCAAGTCACTCACAAATAACATGTACAAAATAATAATAACACAAAAATAGGAATATAAATAAAGCAATAAACTCATATAAACAGACCCGACGGTCAACTCCAGAGAGCCCATAATAACAAAGTCTCAACTCTCATATCACTATACCGAGGATAACTCTAGAATCTCAAACAATTAAAACATATCAAATTCGTTGTGGCGCGCAACCCATCCCGCCATATCATCATTTGTTCATGAAATAATATGTCCTTATTCTCTCATCTTATTTCAATGTTGTTCAATACCGTTGCAGCGTGCAATCTGATCTCAAACAATTATAGATTATTAACAGAAATAACTCAACAACGATATTTACAAAATATCAACATCTCGGAATATTAAACTTTACCAATTCATCAGTACAAAACAGTTAAATGACCCACATAAGCTAAAGGGCAATATAGAGTGCATCAAATAATATAAAAATAATAAAAACAAGTAAAACATGTGACAATGAAAATGTATAATTAAGACAAGTAGAAACAGGTAGAAAATAAGCTGAAATCATATTAGAAATGAACAAATTAAGGCAAGTATAATTAAATAACAAGTAACAAGTAGCATAGATGTCAAGTAAAAACATGTAATACTAAGAGCATATGAGAAGAAATAACATGTAATAAATGAAGACATGGAAATAAATATCCCAATCCCGCATGTTAAAGCCAAGACGACGCATATACACTCCTCACCACGCATATACATTTATTTCCCATATAATTCACTTAAAAAATAATCCTACAAGTCCCAATTACCTCAAATCAAGGTTAGTCACGACACTTACCTCTTTCCGCAATCATATTAAAACTCAACCACATCCTTTCCTTTAAATTAGCCTCCAAACCAATTAAATCTAGCCAAATAGAGTTCATATAATTCAAAATAATCTTTAGAAACTACCCATGAGTAAAACAGTTTCGATCTTTGATGAAATTGGAAAAGTCAACAAAAGTCAACCTCGGGCTCGCTTGGTCAAATTCGGACCGAAACCCGATTACCCATTCACCCCGAGCCTAGTTATGTGATTTATTACGAAATTTGACATCAAGTTGAGGTCTAAATCTCAATTTTACAAAATTCTTAAACTCAACCCAAATCCCTAATTTCTAGCATGAAAAATCCTAAATTAAAAGTTAAAATCAAGGGGTGTCACGACCAGGAATTCCCACCTTTGGGACTTTCACGCCCCAAACCTGGGGGCGAGACCGGCACCCGGTACCTTACTCAACCGAGCACCAAAGTAACGTATCTTTCTTATTACGTCATCATATACACGTGACATACGAGTCTAATAGGCCAACATACTCATTTATATACTCAAAATATAGGCCGACAAGGCCGTACAATCTTTCACGTACACGACATATGTCTACAAGCCTCTAAGAGTACATAAATGTCATAAAGGTCGGGACAGAGTCTCGCCATACCAAACATTACACGTCTAAATCATACTAACCAAACAAGCAACTCCGAAGCAAATGGAGTGCACCAACATCTTCCGCTGAGCATATAGCCTACTTGGAGGGCTCTCGACCTGTCTATCGGGACCTGCGGGCATGAAACGCAGCGTCCCCAGGCAAAAGGGACGTCAGTACGAATAATGTACCGAGTATGTAAGGCACATAAATAAATACATAAGAGACATGGAAGAGATATAGAGTAATTGACTCAACCTGTATGTCTGGATAACTCTGTAAATAATAAATCACTTTTAGTATCATGCATATGCGTATGAATGTCATGTCGTGCATAGGTATATGTTTCATAACATCATCAGCCTCTGAGGGCATCCCATCATATCATATCGGCCACTGTGGGCAAAATCATCATCCTATACCAGCTGATCAGGTGGTGGTGCGTATATAACGCCATAACCTTTCCCATATCCCATATACATATATATACATACATACATATGCGTATATAATGTCGTTTGAAGATACATACATATATACATGTATATAACGCCGTTTGAATCATATTTCAGCCACTATGGGCAACATCATCATCGTATACCAGCTGATCAGGTGGTGGTGCGTATATAACGCCGTAACCTTTTCCCATATGCCATATACGTATATTTACATATATACGCGTATATAACGCCATCTGGTCATGGGTCTATGCACATGTATGAAATGCATGAAAAGTACGTAATAATATCAATATTCCTTCCGGATAAACTTTTCCAACTGCGTATTATTTTGAGACCCATGAACAGAAAATAATAATAATTCTCATGGGGAATCAAGAATATATAGACACCCCTACTATTTCTATGAATAGAGTAAACTGTGTATTTGCTCGTTTTTACAGTGTAATTTGGACCATGCCAAAAGAAAGAAGGGATAGCCTTAACATACCTGGAGTAGGAAAAAATCTGTATGATATTCTTGAGAAAGATTATACCGTACTCCCTTAATATCACAAATCCAACGTTGCTATAGTATTAAGCCATTTCATATGAATTGCTAAAGCAATTCACGTTTGCAAGGTAACACCAAAAAGACCAAGAAACCGTGTGTAACATATTGGATCACCAATCTTTAAAATTTCAATATCCAACCCTTAATTATTGTCACTATGTGGTCTACACCACATCCACCCAACAAACAAAAACAAGTTGGTGTGATAACAAAGGAAAATAGTAGCAGAGAAGATATGTAGCGAGAAAACCAAACGTAGGTGGGCAGGGTAAAAAGTCTATGGCTTGTTTTGGAAATTTGAAGTGCCCTTCCACTTTTGCTAATCAATTCTATGAGCATAAAGTTAGAATTTTATTTGTTATAGGGATTGGATAAGTGATGGATGTGAAATGGTGAAAGGGACATGAAAATGGCACAATTCGTTTATGTTAAACAATTCTAGCTTTTGCAAGATTATACATTTTGTCTTTATCAAACTTAATATGGGCCCCACTTAGGTATGACTAAGTTATTTTAAATCCTCCAACATGTGACATTTAAGCAAGATTTAAAAGAGTCACTTTCTAAGTTTAGGAGTGCTGCCACGTTAAAGCCTTTTAGGATTATCCAATACACTAATTAATCATTCCCTAATTATTAATTAACTAGTTTATTCTCCCATTAACAAATAATTAACCAATTACCTATATAATTAAGAATTATTTCAAATTACTTAATATACTACTCACTTTTAGTATACCTTATACACCTCACTATCATGGCCATGTGGTACCTTGTATGGTACTAGTCCATAAATATCGGGTATTTTAGCTCGGGCCATATTTTATCCCAAAATGTCAAACTACGACAAAATTTATTCTCTTCAATTTGCTTACCTTCTCACCTTCACAAATTTACTCATCACTTGTTTGAAATAGCATAATGCTTATAATCTCAAAATAATCACATTCCCGAACTTACGTTGATTAACTTACGATGAAACGTTAACGTACGAAAAATGCGGGATGAAATATCTCATTTTACGAGCTTCCGTCAATTTACTGATGGCATCCCTTCACATACGAAAATATGGGGTGTAACAGGGACCGTGATGGCGCCTAACATTTCACTTGCTAGGCAAGACAACGTAAGAGGATCTTAAGCCAATTTTAATCAATGACGAGAAGTAAACACAATTAAACCGAATACTGAGTGCGAAATAACATAAACAACTTTAATATCTAATTTCAACCCGGATCTGGAGTCACAATTCACGAGCTTCTAGAGTTTCTACAAACAGAGTTTGAAATAAGTACAGTTGTCTTGAACGAATAAGAACAGTAAACTTGGGGAAACGGAAGGGGACTTCAAGGTCTGCGGACACCAGCAGAACTACCTCGAGTGTCCAAAGCAATCCAAGCTTAACCACCTCACGGAGAAGTTGGGACCAATGCCAAAATATGCACAAGAAGCGCAGAGTGTAGTATGAGTACAAACGACCCCATGTACTCTATAAGTGTCGAGTCTAACCTCGACGGAGTAGTGACGAGGCTAAGGCAAGTCACTCACACTACAACTTGTACGCAGTATATAATAAAGACAGAAAAAGATATACATAACGAAATAAGGAAGTCAACTGAAACTAATAGCTACAACCTCAAGAAATAAGCCAGTGACGTTCAAAATTACCAATCCTTAGAGTTCATACGAAAATACTGAAAACCAACACAACTCAAGGAAATAGAAACACATAGGTTGTTGCGGCGCGCAACCTGATCCCGTCGTACAACACATAATCCTCCCTTATTTCACCATAACAACATTAACAATAATATATATATATATATATATATATATATATATGTTGCGGCGCTGATCACGCCCAACTATGCCTTATAAAAAGGACTAAGCGGACGTTGCAAATATAAATTGAGTATTTCGCCCAGAGTCGATTCCCACAGGGAATTAACCTATCAATTATCGTTGTTAGACTCACTCGATTCTTCGTAATCAACTACCCAAAGATTATGAATAACAGTTGTTGGTGTTTTTACTAACTAAAACTGAATGAAAGCAATTAAACTAGAAAATAACTATTGCTAAGTTGTAAACAAGTGCGAGAAGGATCTTAGGTTATGGTTTTCCCTGTTGATGGAATCCCTTTATTGTATATTTCATATAGTTTTTCCTAACCGTCTCTATCAATCATGAACACTATTATTACCGTAAATCTCTCCCGAGTAATTACGACAATTTAATAAACGCACTCTCCCGAGTTACGCTAGCTAGCTTTTATTATAGCTCACTTTAGATTGCACCCAAGGTATCGTTATCCCTAATCCAACCTTTAAACCCTCGGTCATGGATCCCTCCTATACTTTGAGAGTGGTTTTGTCCAACATCTACCTAAATATGCACTCTCTCCCGAGATACACACTAAATAGGCACAGCTAATTGAGAGCCCTTCAATCAACTACAACATAAACTTAGTTGAACAAATAGAGATTAAAATCAAGCAAACTATATCAATATAACAAGATGTTCATCCTCAACAGGTTCCACCAAAATCTTAGACTAAATAAGTTAGCTACTCATAATTTTACTGAAAATAACAATAGAAGAATTCATCAACAATGAGAAAAACACAAGAAGAAGAGATGAGATTTGATGCCCAATTGTCCTCATTTCCTCTTGCCTTTCTTTTCCTTGAACCAGACTCTAAACCTTGATAAGTCTCTCTTTTGGGCGAGTTGAACCTTGTATAGGTTAGGTGGAATTGTCCCAAGCTTCCAATTTTACCCCTGAAAATAACGTGTGCGAACTGGACTAGCGCGGCCTCCTTACTGGTCGCGCTAATGGGAAAGTGTTCTGCCTCTGATCACTGAACAAGCGCGGTCGCGCTACTGGGCTCTCTATGGCCGCACTAATGGGACTTTGTTATGCCTCAAGCACCTGGACTAGCGCGGCCGCACTAGTGGACGCGCTAGTGGACTAGTAGTCTGCCTTAGCGATTTTTCTTCTTCCTTTCACATGCTAAAGGCTTCAAGGGGTCTTTCGTCTTCAATTTGGATCCAAAAACCATCCTAGGTCCTCATAAGCACACTTTGCTCCTGCGAAACATAAAATCCACAATTAGAGCCATTTTAATATCATTTAACCTTCCTAAGACAGTGAAGCATCATTAAGTTGAGTATAAATATGCGCTAAACTATGTGAATCTAGCCTATTATCATGCACGCAACCCGATCCCACCATATAATAATATCAACATCATAATTCACCTTTATTTCACTGTAACAATCCTCCCTTATTCCACTTATTGCGGCGTGCAACCCGATCCCACCGTATAATAATATCAGTATCGTAATTCACCCTTATTCCACCATATCAATCCACCCTTATTTCACATGTTGCGACGTGCAACCCGATCCAACCATATCAGTACCAAGTACTCAATATACACAGTCAATCAATAATTTAAATCATAAGAACTTTTACGATCAATAAACACCAAGCTGAAACAAAAGGAACATTGTACAACATGGAAATTCACATAGGTAATACTACAAAACAAGTCAAGTCCGGTAAATGATAATTAGAAGGTGCATGTAATTCGGCGGCGTATAAGAACTTGTCACCTCGCATATACGCCGCAACACATGAAATTCACATAACACATAGTTCAAGGGTTCCGAATTCTCTCAAGTCAAGGTTAAACTCAATATTTACGTTGCTCCAAAGATCAATTCATAGCTCAACCACAACTTTTCCTTTCAAACAAGCCCCCGAACCAATAGAATCTAGCAACTTACCAACCAAACGATTCACATTAAGCCTTAGGAACTACCCACGATTGCAAAAGATTTAATTTGGGTCATCATTGAAAAAGTCAATAAAAGTCTACTTCCGGGCCGCTTGGTCCAAACCCAAATATTGGACCAAAACTCGAGTACCCATTCACCCCCCTAGCCCGGTTATGTAATTAGTTGTGAAATCTGACCTCAATTTGAGGTCTAAATTCCAATTTTACAAAAATCCCTAATTCTACCCAAACTCCCAATTTCCACTATGAAAAGACTAGATTTTAGGTTGAAAACATATAAAATGTAACGAATGATTGAAAGAAAATAGGTTAGAATCATTTACCAATGGATTGGGGAAGAAGAGTTCTTTGAAAAATTTCTTCTAGGGATTTCTAGTAAAAGAATTTTGAAGAATGAACAAAAATCCCGTTTTTCATCTATTTGATCAGTTTGCAAATGTCGCAAGTGTGACCTGGGGTTTGCAATTATGTGAGAAAACATTCGCAAATGCGGAGTTTCCGCATCTCTACTGTCATGTCCTTTGCAATGATTTATTCGAAAATGCGAACAGTGATCTTCCGCAATTGCGACGAAATTGATCGCAAATGCGACCAAGCCTGCCCCAGTCCCACTTCGCAAAAGCGAAGTATTGTTCGCAAATGTGAACCTGAGGTACCACAACTACTCTTCGCAAATGCGAGGAGTTGCTCGCAAATGCGAACCTAACAGAGGTCGCAAATGCGAAGCCTGACCTCGCAATTGCGAGGTCTGAGGCCTGCACCAGAACTGAAACACACCAGCACTTTCCTAAGCCAAAATTCACTCCGTAGCCTAACTGAAACTCACTCAAGCCTTCAAGACTCTAAACCAAATATGCACACAAGTCTAAACACATCATACAAACTTTCTCACACGACCAAATCTCCAAAATAACACCTAGAACTACGAATTGAGCACCAAATCAAAATAAATTTTCAAGAAAACTTTAAAACTTCTATTTCAACAACGGGACGTCCGAATCACGTCAAACCAACTCTGTTTCTCACCAAATTTGACAAACAAGTCATAAATATAACAATGAACCTATACCGGGTTCAGGAACCAAATTAGGACCCTTTATCAACAAATTCAAACATCGGTCAATTCTTTAAAATCATTAAACCTTTAGACTTTCAATTTTCTTTAAAAATTAATAACTCGATCTAGGGACAACTGAATTCGATTCCGCGCATACACTCAGGTCCCAAATTAGGATACAGTCCCACCGGGATCGTTAAAATACGGATACGGGTTCATTTTCTCAAAACATTGAACGAAGTCAACTCAAATGAATTTTTAAGGCAAACTTTTATATTTTATCAGTTTTTAACATAAAAGCCTTCCGAAAAAATACCTGGACTATGAACGCAAATCGGGGAAGGATTAAAGAAGCTATTAGAGGCTTCGAAACACAAAATTAGGTTCTAAAACTCTATATGACCTATTGGGTCATCACAATCTCCAGCTCTAAAACAACTATTCGTCCTCGAACGGACATAGAAAAGCACCTAGGCCGGTGAAAAGGTGTGGATATCTACTCAGCATATCTGACTCGGACTCCCAAGTAGCTGCCTCGACTGGCTGACCTCTCCACTACGCTCGAACTAAAGGATAACTCTTAGACCTTAACTGCCAAACCTACTGGGCTAGAATAGCCACTGGCTCCTCCTCGTAATTCAAATCCTTGTCCAATTGGACTGAGCTGAAATCTAACACATAGGATGGATCACCGTGATACTTCGGGAGAATGGACAAATGGAACACCGGATGAACAATTGATAAACAAGGTGGAAATGCGAGCCTATAAGCCACCTCACCCACTCTGTCTAGAATCTCAAATGGTTCGATTTACCTAGGGCTCAACTTTCCCTTCATTCTGAACCTCATCACACCCTTCAGGGTGAAACTCAAAGTAATACTCTCTCTCTGAACATGAATGCAACATCACGAACTCGACAGTCGACATAACTCTTTTGCCTGGACTGAGCTGTACAAAGTTGATCCTGAATAATCTTAACCTTATCCAAGGCATCCTGTACCAAATTTGTACCTAGAAACCGAGCCTCCCCCGGCTCGAACCATCCAACTGGCGATCGGCACCACCTCCCGTATAATGCCTCATAGGGAGCCATCTGAATGCTGAGTTTTTAACTGTTATTGTAGGCAAACTTCGCAATTGGCAAGTGGCAAGAGCAGATCCCACGAACCTCCGAAGTATTTACACATGTGTGGAGCATATCCTCCAATATCTGATAGTGCTTGGACTAATCGTCCGTCTGAGGATGAAATGTTGTTCTCAACTCAACCCGCGTGCCCAACTCACACTGTACTACTCTCCAAAAATGTGAGGTGAACTTCGTACCTCGATCATAAATGATAGACACGGGCATACTATGAAGACAGATGATCTCGCATATGTAGATCTCAGCTAACCGATCTGAAGAATAGGTAACTACCACATGAATGAAAATGAGCTTACTTGGTCAACATGTCCATAATAACCCATACCGTGCCGAACTTTCTCTGAGTCTGTGGAAGTCCAACAACAAAATCCATAGTGATACGCTCCCACTTCCACCAGGAATCTCTATCTTCTGAAGCAAACCACCAGGTCTCTGATACTCATACTTTACTTGCTGACAATTTAGACACCGATCTACATATGCCACTATCGTTCTTCATCCTCCTCCACCAATTACGTTGTCGCAAGTCCCGATAAATCTTGGCGACACCCGGATGAATAGAATACCGGGAACTGTGGGCCTCCTCAAGAATCAGCTCCCAAAGTCCATCTACATTGGGCACACAAATAAGACCCTGCACCCTCAAAACTCTATCATCTCCAACAATAACCTGCTTGGCACCGCCGTCGTATTGTGTGTCTAAGGACAGACAAATTAGTGTCATCATACTGTCGCTCCCTGATGCGCTCAAATAAGGAAGACGGAACGATTTTACAAGCTAGAACACGGCTTTGCTCTAAATATCCAACCTCACAAACTGATTGGCCTAAATCTGAACATCTGATGCAAGGTTCTCTCACCGACTGGGATGTACGCAAGGCAGCCCATACTCGCTACCTTTATACTCAAGGTGTCGGCCACCACATTGGCCTTCCCAAGATGATACAAGATGGTGATATCATAGTCTTTCAATAGCTCCAACCGCCTCATTTGCCTCAAATTGAGATCCTTTTGTTTGAACAAATACTGAAGGCTCCGATAATATGTGGAAAAGCTCACATGACACGCCGTAAAGATACTGCCTCCAAATCTTCAGCGCATGAACAGTGGCTGCCAACTCTAACTCATGGACAAGGTATTTCTTCTCATGAGCCTTCAAATGTCGCGACACATATGCAATCACTCTACCATCCTGCATCAATACTGCACCAAGCCCAATACGGGATGCATCACAATATACGATATAAGATCCTGAACCTGAGGGCAACACCAACATTGGTGTCGTAGTCAAAGCAGTATTAAGCTTCTGAAAGCTTGCCTCACACTCGTCCAACCATCTAAACGGGGCACCCATATTAGTCAACCTGCTTAATGGGGCCACTATAGATGAGAACCCCTTCACAAATCGACGGTAATAACCAGCCAAACCCATGAAACTCCTTATCTTCGTGGCTGAAGTGGGTCTAGACCAATTCTGAACTTCCTCAATCTTCTTAGAATCCACCTGAATGCCCTCCGCCAATACGACATGCCCCAAGAAAGCGACTAAATCCAACCAAAACTCGCACTTTGAAAACTTAGGATATAACTGGTTGTCTCTCATAGTCTGAAGTACAATCCGAAGATGATGCTCATGCTCATCTCGCTTGCGGGAGTAGATCAAGATATCATCAATAAAAACAATCTCAAAGGAATCCAAATAGGGCTTGAACACTCGGTTCATCAAATCCATAAATGTTGTTGGGCATTTGTCAACCCAAAGGACATCACTACAAAACTCATAATGTTCGTACTGAGGCTGAAAAGTTATCTTAGGGACATCAGATGCCCTAATCCTCAACTAATGGTAGCCAGACCTCAAATCAATCTTCGAAAACACCTTGGCACCCTGAAGCTGGTCAAATAAGTCATCAATCCTCGACAATGGATACGTGTTCTTAATAGTGACTTTGTTCAACTGCCGATAATCTATGCATACCCTCATCGATCTATCTTTCTTCTTCACGAACAACACAGGTTCACCCCAGGGCGAGACACTAGGTCTAATGAAGCCCTTATCAAGAAAATCTTGCAACTGCTCCTTCAATTCTTTCAACTCTAGTGGGGCTATACGGTATGGCGGGATGGAGATGGGCTGAGTGCCCAGAGCCAAATCAATAAGGAAATCAATATCCTTGTCGGGTGGAAACGGCAAGTCTAAGAAACACCTTTGGAAACTCACGAACAACTAGTACTGAATCCATGGAAGGAACCTCCACACTAGAATCGCGAACATAAGCCAAATAAGCTAGACACCTCTTCTCGACCATACGTCGAGCCTTCACATAAGACATTACCCTGCTAGTAGAATGGCCAGAAGTCCCTCCATACTCTAATCGATGCAACCCTAGCAAGGCTAAGGTCTGCGTGGCAATCCAACATAGCATGACAAGGTGACAACCAGTCCATGCCCAAGATGACATCAAAATCAATCATATCGAGAAGTAAAAGATCAATGCTAGTCTGGAGACTCCCAATGGTGACCACACATGAACGATAGACACGATCTACAATAATAGAATATCCCACAGGTGTGGACACATACATAGGAGCACTAAAAGAATCATGAGGCACCACCATATATGAAGCAAAGTAAAATGACATATAGGAATAAGTAGAGCCCGGATCAAATAGAACTGAAGCATATCTATGGAAAATTGAAAAGGTACTTGTGATAACAGCGTCTGATGACTCAGTCTTAGGCCTGGCTGGGAAAGCATAACAGCAAGGATAGGCCCCATCACTCTAAACTACATCTATTGGATGTCCTGTAGCTGGCTAGCTCCACCTCTAGCGGCCTGACCTCCACCTCTAATGGCCTAACTTCAACCTATGGATGCCTAACCCTACCTCTAGTCGGCTGAGTGGGTGGTGGTGAAACCGTTGTCGGAATCATGGCACGAGAACTCTGTTGTGGCATGTTGCCAATAATCTCGGACAGGTCTTCCTGATATGCCCAAAACCACAACACTCAAACATACATCCTGGTGCTATGGCTGCTGAAACTAAGACTGGCCCGAATGGGCAGGATAACCACGATAATAACTCTGAATAGGAGGTGCACATATAGGAGCTGGCGGTGCACTGTAAGCTGGCTACCAAGAATAAGGCACATGAAGACCACGACTCCCTAAAGCATTGTGGGATGCCTGAAGCGCCAACTGGAATATCCCGGGACGATGGCCCCTACCAAAACTACCCCTGCCTCTAGATGAGGCACCACTAAAACCACCAGAATGGCGAGGCCTCTTATCAGACCTCTGTTCTCTCTCTTGAGCGAGAACCACCTCGATCTGCCTGGCAACATTAGCAGTTGTCTGAAAAGAAATCTCGCCCCCAGTCTCATTGGCCATCTGAAGCCTGATATGGTGAGCGAGTCCATCAATAAACCTCCTCACCGTCTCCCTCTTAATAGGAAGCAACATAAGAGCATAACGGGTAGATCCACAAAATGGGTCTCGTACTGAGTAACAGTCATGCTGCCTTGCTGGAGACGCTCGAACTGTCGATGGTAATACTCTCGCAATGTGATTGGGAGGAACTTCTTTAGGAAGAGCTGAGAGAACTGGTCCCAAGTAAGAGAAGGCGACCTAGGAGATCTGGTCAACACATAATCCCTCCACCATTTCTTGGTGGAACCCTTCATCTAAAATACAGAAAAATTGACCCCACTGGTCTCCATTATACCCATGTTCCGTAGCACCTCACGACAGCTGTCAAGATAATCCTTTGGGTTCTATGAACTTTCAACATTGAAGTGAACTGGAAAGAGCTTAGTAAACCTGTCCAATATCCAAAAATCCTCAGAAGACATGGCGGGTCCATCACCGGCCTGTGCCGCAACAAATGACTGAACTACCCCAACTGGCGGGGGTACTAGAGTCTGATATTGGGGAGCCATCTACCTCGAATGTGAGTAGCGGGAGTCTGTGCTCCTCCCCAATCCTAAGAGACGGCTGGTGCCATAGGAAATGTACTGGCCTGGGCCACACTCTCCAAAAGGTCCATCAAACGGACTAGAGCGTCCTGAAGCACTCCCGTGGTAATGAACCCCTCCGAGACCTGAGTTGTCCAATAGGTACAGTCTGAGCTGGAACCTCCTCATCAAAATCCGTTTGAGGCTCCACTTTTGGTGCTGCTTGTGATGACCCAAGGGGTCATTTTATGAATTTAGACCTAATTCTACGCTAATTAGCCATAAAAAGACAAATTTTAATTACCTTAATTTGCGTGCACAGTACGGGCATGAAACCGGAAAGCTTTTATGTGAAAAATAGTAATTCCTAGAGTTAAAATATGTTTTTAGTTGACTTTGGTCAATATTTTTGGTAAACAGACCCGGATCTATGTTCCGACTATCCTAGGAGGTCCCGACCTGATTGTTATGTGAAATTGCTTGTGTGTGGTGTATAGGTGAGGTGACGAGTACCTATGCACTACTAAATTGGTTTTTTAACATGATCCCTTCCCTGTTTCCCATTTATTTGCTTCATGGCTTAATTGTTTTATGATCATTGAGGTTTACATGGTTATTTGATTCCATTAAATTATTGCCAAGTATTGTTGCAAGTATGTCAATAGTGTTGGATGTTCCCTTGATTTGGTTATGGTACTTAAAGATTGAGTTGGATGACAGCTTTACAGTATTTACATATGTTCTGGTTGGTTTCATTATGAAATGATATTTGTTAAGGTTTATGAGTTATATCATTTTCTGTTTGCAATTGTTGAGACAAAAGTGTTGTGAAAGGCTTGGCCTGGATTGTGAAAGTATTCATAAATAAATAAACTAATATGATATGTCCGATGGGAGCGGGTTTCACGCCGCAACAAGGAGTGATAAGGGTGGACAGGTAGGATCGGGTTGCACGCCGTAACAAGTGTAATAAGGGTGGCATATAGAAAGGTGTAATAAGGGTAGACAGGTAGGAGCGGGTTGCATGCCGCAACAAGGAGCAATAAGGGAGGACACCTATGTTTTACTGATTTTCAAAGAAAAAGCAAAGATTTGAAAAATTATTGTTTTACTTCACTATTTTACGTATTTTTTGCTTTCTTCTATTTTAAAAGTCAAAACTTGGATTTCTTGAAATTTAAGTGAGATTTTGGTTATAGCTGAGGCTTGGAAAAGGCAACTAAATTATTTTATTTATTGTTACAAGTTTATTGTTCTTGTTTTGTTTAGAATTATTTTCTTGTTGTTATATATATACTGTTACAGGTTACGTTACATTTCCCGCCTTAGCCTCGTCACTACTTCGTCGAGGTTAGGCTCAGTACCAACTCAGTACATGGGGTCGGTTGTACTGATACTACACTCTGCACTCTTTTATGCAGATCCAGGTACCGGCCAGCGTTAGGAGATCTTAGTAGCCGACATCATTCATTCGGAGACGAGGTAGATCTGCTGGCGTCCGCAGATTCCTGTCGTCTTCTCTTAGTTTTATAGATATTGTTTTATTACATTCAAAACAGTTACATCATTCTTTCAGCCCATTATTTGTAGTATTCTTAGTGGTTCGTGAATTGTGACACCAGACCCTGGGGTAGTCTTATGGTTATTTATTTAGTTAGAGGCTTGGTTTAATTATTGATTTATTATTTTATTCGTGAATTTATGCGTGGAAGTAATAAATTTAATTTATTCTTGAATTGTATTGTTATAATTAAATAGACTTCGATGGAAATTAATTGAATAAGTATTAACATTGGCTTGCCTAGAAAGAGTGGTGTTAGGCACCATCACAATCCCTAAGGTTGGGAATCTGGGTCATGACAAAGTTGGTATCAGAGCCCTAGGTTGCTTAGGTCTCACAATTCACGAAAAGGCTTAATAGAGTCTAAAGGATCGGTATGGAGACATCTATACTTATCTCTCGGAGGCTATCGAGTTAGGAAACAACTCCATTTTTATTTTTATTATATCATGCGATTCTTGTTATCTCAAATACGGATTGGACTCTTCTATTCTCTTACAGATGGCGAGAACCCGTGTTTCCTCTTCCGCTAACCAATCATCCGGTCTTCTAGCAACAACAACAGCTCCTACTAGGGGCAGAGGCCGCGACCATATCAGAGGCCGAGGCAGGGGCAGGACACAGCCCGTTGCTCAGACAGCAGCCCCAGCTGCGGAGCCCCAAGTTGAGATTCACGAGGGGGTTCCAGCTCAAACCGTTCCAGCGGGGCCAGCTCAGGTCCCAAAGGGGTTTATTGCCACCCCATTGCTTCAGCGCGCTTTGGTCTGGTTAGTGGGAATCATGGAGAGTGTAACCCACACTGGCACATTACCTGTGGCAGCGACCACATCTCAGGATGGAGGAGGGATTCAGACTCCCGTTACTCATACTCCTGATCAGACCACTCCTCGGGTTCAGACCCCAGCGGCTAAACCAGTTGGGGTGATTCAGCCAATTGCTGCAGTGCTGCTTGTTGATGGGGCAACTATGTCCACCAATTCCTTGTGAAGGTTGGACAGATTCATTAAGTTATTTCCTGTTCACTTCAGTGGTGAGACTTCAGAGGATCCTCAGGAATATCTAGATAGTTGTCATGAGGTTTTTCGTAATATGGGTATTTTGGAGACCAATGGGTTCGATTATGCTTCTTTTCAGATGACTGGTTCTGCCAAGAAATGGTGGAGGGATTACTTGTTGACTAGACTAGTTGTGTCGCCTACTTTGACTTGGGATCAGTTTTCTCATCTCTTTTTGGAGAAGTTCTTGCCTGTTACTACTCGAGAGGAGAAGTGTCGTCAATTTGAGCGACTTCAGCATGGAATCATGACTGTCACCCAGTATGAGAATCGGTTTGTGGATTTGTATAGGCATGCTATTCTTTTTTTTCCCACAAAGAGAGAGAGGGTCAAAAAGTTTATTGAGGGTCTTGTTCGGCCCAACAGGTTGAAGATGGCCAAGGAAACAGGGACTGAGATATCTTTTCAGGATGCAGCTCATGTGGCTAGGAGTGTTGAGTCGGTTCTTGGATGGGAGGTCAGGGGTCAGACAAGAGACCTCGTCGTTCCGGTGGATTCAGTGGTGCCTCGTCTGGAGGCAGGATTTCATTTAGCAGAGGCCAGTTTTCCAGGCCATTTCACTCAGCACTTCAGGTTTCACATGGTACTTCAGGTGTTCGTGGTTCTTATATGCCTCCTTCTGCTCAGCCAGTCTACAGTGCTCATTCAGCTCTTATTAGAGCACCTCTTCTGCGGAGTTATTATCGAGGTCAGTCAATTCGTCAGGGTTTGTCTTCGTATTAGGAGGGATGTTTTGAGTGTGGTGAATATGGGCATGCTTCAGCATCAGGGTTCTCGTGCTATAGTTCCGGCACCAGCTCCAGTGCCACTTGCCCAGCCAACCAGGGATAGAGGTCAGGTAGCCCGAGGTAGGGGTCAAGTTGTTAGAGGTTGAGGTCAGGTTGCCATAGGTGGAGGCCAACCCGCTAGAGGTGGAGGTCCACCTATCAGAGGTCTTCCTGGAGACGTAGTTCAGGTTGGCGGGGCCCAGCCCCGATTTTATGCATTTCCAGCCAGGCCTAAGGCAGAGTCCTCTGATGCTGTTATTACATGTATCATCTCAGTTTGCAATAGAGCTACTTCAGTTTTGTTTGATCCGGGGTCTACTTATTCTTATGTTTCATCCTATTTTGCCTCGTATTTGATTGTGCTTCATGATTCCTTGAGTGTTCCTGTATATGTGTCTACACTGGTGGGGGATGCTATTGTGGTAGATCATGTGTATCGTTCATGAGTAGTAGTCATTGAGGGTCTTGAAACTAGTGTAGACCTTTTGCTTCTTGACATGGTCGATTTTGATGTTATATTGGGCATGGATTGGTTGTCACCGTATTATGCCATTTTGGACTGTCACACCAAGATGGTTACTCTAGCCTTGCCTGGGCTGCCTCGATTAGAGTGGAAAGGGATTCCTGGTCAATCTCCCAACAAAGTGATTTCTTATGCCAAGGCTCGTCGTATGGTTGAAAAGGGGTGTTTGGCTTATCTAGCTCATATTCGTGACTTTGATGTTGAGGTTCTTTCTATAGATTTGGTGCCTATCGTTCGTGAGTTTCCCGAGGTGTTTCCTGCAGCCTGTCGGGGATGCCACCCGACAGGGATATCGATTTTTGTATTGATATGGCTCCGGGCACTCAGCCCATTTCCATTCCTCCATATCGGATGGCCCCACCAGAATTGAAAGAATTGAAAGAGAAGTTACACGACTTGCTTGATAAGGGTTTTATTAGACCTAGTGTCTCGCCTTAGGGTACACTGATTTTGTTTGTGAAAAAGAAGGATGGGACGATAAGGATGTGTATAGACTACCTACAGTTGAATAAAGTTACTATCAAGAATAAATATCCATTGCCGAGGATTGATGATCTATTTAATTAGCTTCAGGGTGCCAGTGTGTTTTCAAAAATTGATCTGAGATCTGGTTACCATCAGTTGAAGATTAGGGCGTCCGATGTTCCTAAGACAGCCTTTCGGACGAGGTATGGGCACTATGAATTATTGGTGATGTCCTTTGGTTTGACTAATGCTCCAGCAGCCTTCATGGACTTGATGAATCAGGTTTCAAGCCTCATCTGGATTCTTTTGTAATTGTATTCATTGATGATATTCTGATATATTCTCGCGCCCGTGAGAAGCATGAACAGCACCTCCGAATAGCACTCTAGATTTTGAGGGATAATCAGTTGTATGCAAAGTTTTCAAAATGTGAATTATGGTTAGACTCAGTAGCTTTCTTGGGTCATATTGTAGCAGAAGAGGGTATCCTTATAGATCCTAAGAAGATAGAGGCAGTCAAGAACTGGCCTAAACCCACCACAGCCAGAGAAATCAGAAGCTTCTTGGGTTTGGCAGGCTATTACCGTAGTTTTGTGGAGGGGTTCTCATCTATAGCAACTCCAATGACCAAATTGACTCATAAAGGTGCTCCATTAAAATTGTCGGACGAGTGAGAGGCTAGCTTTCAGAAGCTCAAGACAACCTTGACTTCAGCATCGATGTTGGTGTTACCATCAGGTTCAGGTTCTTTCACGGTTTATTGTGATGCTTCCCGAGATGGACTTGGGGCAGTATTGATGCAGGATGGCAGGGTGATTTCATATGCGTCTCGTCAGTTTAAAGTTCATGAGAAGAATTATCTTGTCTGTAACTTAGAAGTGGCAGCCATTGTTCATGCATTAAAGATTTGGAGGCACTATCTCTATGGAGTGTCGTGTAAGGTCTTCACTGACCATCGCAGCCTTCAGTATTTGTTCAAGCAAAAGGATCTCAATTTGAGGCAGAGGAGTTGGTTAGAGTTATTGAAGGACTAGGACGTCACTATATTGTACCATCCGGGGAAGGGTAATGTGGTGGCCGATGCTTTGAGTAGGAAGTCGGTAAGTATGGTAAGCCTTGCATTTATTCCAGTTAGGGAGAGACCGTTGGCTTCAGATATTCAGACTTTGGCTAATCAGTTCGTGAGGTTGGATATTTTGCCCGGCAGTGTTTTAGCTTGTACAGTCGCTCGGTCTTCTTTAATTGAGCATATCAGAGAGCGACAGGATAATGATCCACATTTGATGGTTCTTCCAGACACAGTTCGGCACGGTGGTGCCAAGAAGGTTACAGTTGGAGATGACGGTGTTTTGAGGATGCAGGGCCGCATATGTGTACCTAATGTTGATGACCTTTGTGAGTTGATTCTCGAAGAAGCTCATAGTTCTAAGTGTTCTATTCACCCAGGTGCAGCCAAAATGTACCTGGACTTGAAGCAGCATTATTGGTGGAGAAGGATGAAAAAGGACATTGTGGCTCGCTGTTTAAATTTCCAACAGGTGAAATATGAGCACTAGCGACCCGGTGGTTTGCTTCAGCAGATAGAGATTCCTGAGTGGAAGTGGGAACGTATCACTATGGACTTCGTTGTCGGACTCCCACATACTCAAAGGAAATTTGACACAGTTTGGGTTATTGTGGATAGGCTGACTAAATATGCACATTTCATTCCAGTGACAAGTACTTATACTTTGGAGTGGTTGGCTGAAATATATATTCGGGAGATTGTTCGCCTTCACGGTGTGCCCGTGTCTATAATTTCTGATCGGGGTGCGCAGTTTACCTCGCACTTTTGGAGGGCAGTTCAGCGTGAGTTGGGTACCCGAGTTGAGTTGAGCACGGCATTTCATCCTCAGACGGACGAGCAGTCTGAGCGTACTATCAGATTTTAGAGGATATGTTCCGCGCTTGTGTAATTGGCTTTGGAGGTTCTTGGGATCAGTTCTTGTCGTTAGCAGAGTTTGCCTATAATAATAGTTATCAGTCGAGTATTCAGATGGCTCCCTATGAGGCATTATATGGTAGACGGTGTACATCGCCAGTTGGATGGTTTGAGCCTAGAGAAGCTCGATTATTGTGTACAGACTTAGTGCAAGAGTTCATAGATAAGGTCAAGATTATTCAGGAGTGACTTCGTGCAGCTCAGTCTAGGAAAAAGAGTTATGACGATCGTAAGGTTAGAGATGTGGCATTCATGGTTGGAGAGAGAGTATTGCTTCGGGTATCACCCATGAAGGCTGTTAGGGGATTTTGGAAGAAGGGTAAGTTGGGCCCTAGGTATATCGGGCCTTTGAGATTCTTGATAGGGTTGGGGAGGTAGCTTATAGACTTGCGTTACCTCCAGGGTTACCCTCAGTTCATCCGGTATTCCATGTGTCTATGCTCCGGAATTATCACGGTGACCCATCCTACGTGTTATATTTAAGTTCATTCCAATTGGACAAGGATTTTACTTGTGAAGGGAGCCGGTGGACATTTTAGACCGGCAAGTTCGTCAGTTGAGGTCAAAGAGTTATCTTTCAGTTCGAGTGCAGTGGAAAGGTCAGCCCGTTGAGGCAGCTACTTGGGAGTCTGAGTCAGACATGCAGAGTAAATATCCACACTTGTTTGTCAATTCAGGTAATTTTCTATGTCCGTTCGAGGACGAACGTTTGTTTTAGAGGTGGAGATTGTGATTACCCAAGGGGTCATTTTATGAATATAGACCTAATTATAGGCTTATTATCCATAAAAGATTTTATGTGAAAAATATGAAAAATAATAATTTCTAGAGTTAAAATTTAGTTTTAGTTGACTTTGGTCAACATTTTTTATAAACGGACTCGGATCTGTGTTCCGACGATCCTGGGAGGTCCGTAGTAAAATATGGGACTTGGTTGTATGCCCAGAATTGAATTCCGAGGTCCCTAGCCTTAGAAAACATTTTGAAGAAAAATTGCCAGCTAGTTAATTCAAGAAATAACGAAACGAAATAATATGTGAAATATATTATATCGGGCCCGTATTTTGGTTCCGGAGCCCGGAACAGATTCATTATGATATTTAAGTCCTATCTGTAAATTTTCATGAGAATCAGAGTTGATTTGATGTAATTCAGACATCCGGTTGAAAAGTTTGAAATTTGAGTGTTCTTGAGGAAATTATGAGTTTTGAGGTTAAATCTGTAGATTTTGATGTTATTTTTATGATTTGATTGCACGAGCAAGTCCGTGTGATATTTTTAGACTTACATGCATGTTTGGTTTGGAGTCCCGAGGGCTTAGGTGAGTTTCGGGTAGGCTACAGAGTGTCTAGACTTAGAAACAAAATACCCAACAGTTGAATCTGGTGTTGCGGGCCTCAAATCTCACAAATGCGAGATCGGGCTTCGCATTTGCGAAGTTAATGGCCAGCCTCAAATCTCGCATTTGTGAGATTTTGGGTCGCAAATTCAAAACGCCCTTCGTCGCAAATGCGGCATTTTTATCGCATTTGCGAGAATTCCCGAAAACCTCAGGGTTCGAAAATACGAACTCGAGTTCGCAAATGCGAAACCCGTAACTTGTTATATCAGATTTTTGACGGGTTTTTCACCTCTTTTTCAATTCTCTCAAACCCTAAACCTCCATAGGCGATTTTCCAAAGGCCCAAACTTCTCCAAACCATTGGTAAGTGATCTCCAACTAATTCTTTTCAATTCCTAACAACTTTTAACAAGATTACAACAAAAATTCTAGAGTTTTCATGGTAAAAATTGGGTTTTTGGGTTGAACTTAGGAATTTCAAAATTTGGGGAATTAGACCTCGAATTGAGGTCGGATTCCAATACCAACTACATATCCGGGCTCTAGGGAGATTGGGTAAACGGGTTTTGGTCCGAACCTCGAGTTTAGACCAAGTGTGTCCGGGGTCGATTTTTCAATTTGGATAAGAAAACATAGGATAACCATTATTTTTCAATAAAGTTGATTCCTTTAGGCTATGATTGGTAACTTTGAACCAATTGTGATTAGATTCGAGCGGATTAGAAGCAAATTCTAAAGGGAAAGGCAGTGCTAGAGCAGTGAATTGCTTGTGAGATCGAGGTAGGTGCTTGGTTTAACCTTGACTTGAGGGAATAGGAATCCCCGGCCTGATTGTTATGTGAAATTGCTTGTGTGTGGTGTATAGGTGTCATGACGAGTACCTATGCACTACTAAATTGGTTGTTTAACATGATCCCTTCCCCATTTCCCATCTATTTGCTTCCTGGCTTAACTGTTTTCCCGTCACTAACCTTACTTCGGACTATGTGGCTGATCCGCTGAGAAAAGACGGTAAGCGATTGGTCTTTCCTGCAGCTGGACCGCACCTTCGCTTCGCACCTCTGGTTTGTATGCAAAATAAAATTTATGATCATTGAGGTTTACATGGCTATTTGATTCCATTAGATTATTGCCAAGTATTGTTGCAAGTATGTTAATAGTGTTGGTTGTTCCCTTGATTTGGTTATGGTACTTAAAGATTGAGCTGGATGACAGCGTTACGGTATTTACATATGTTCTGGTTGGTTTCATTATGAAATGATACTTGATAAAGTTTATGAGTTATACCGTTTTCGGTTTACAATTGTTGAGACAAAAGTGTTGTAAAGGATTGGCCTGATATGAGAAAGTTTTCATAAATAAATAAACTAATATGATATGTCTGGTGGGAGCGGGTTACACGCCACAACAAGGAGTGATATGGGTGGACAGGTGGGATCGGGTTGCACGCCGCAACAGGTGTAATAAGGGTGGTATATAGGGAGGTGTAATAAGCGTGGACAAGTGGGAGCGGGTTGCACGCCACATCAAGGAGCAATAAGGGAGGACACCTATGTTTTACTGATTTTCTAAGAAAAAGCAAAGATTTGAAAAATTATTGTTTTACTCCACCATTTTACGTATTTTTCGCTTTCTCTTATTTTAAAAGTCAAAACTTGGAATATTGGAAATTTATGTGAGATTTTTGTTATAGCTGAGACCTGGAAAAGGCAACTGAATTATTTTATTTATTGTTACAAGTTTATTGTTCTTGTTTTGTTTAGAATTGTTTTTCTTGTTGTTATATATATACTGTTACAGGTTACATTACATTGCCCCACTTTAGCCTCGTCACTACTTCGTCGAGGTTAGGCTCGGCACTTACTCAGTACATGGGGCCAGTTATACTGATTCTACACTCTACACTTTTTTGTGCAGATCCAGGTACCGGCCAGCGTTAGGAGATCTTAGTAGTCGACATCATCCATTCGGACGAGGTAGATCTGCTGGCGTCCGCAGATTCCTAGCGTCTTTTCTTAGTTTTATAGATACTGTTTTATTACATTCAAAACAGTTACATTATTCTTTCCGCCCATTATTTGTAGTATTCTTAGTGGTTCGTGAATTACGACACCAGACTCTGGGGTAGTCTTATGGTTATTTATTTAGTTAGAGGCTTGGTTTAATTATTCATTTATTATTTTATGCGTGTAAGTAATAAATTTAGTTTTTGAATTGTTCTGTTATAATTAAATAGACTTCAATGGAAATTAGTTAAATAAGTTATAACATTGGTTTGCCTAGCAAGTGTGGTGTTAGGCGCCATCACGATCCCTAAGGTTGGGAATTTGGATCGTGACACTGTTACTCAAGCTCTAGGGTGAGCTCGACCTCGGCCTCTGTGCCTCGTAGGAGTTGCCGCTGGAGGCTCCGTCTGTTGTCTTGCTGAAGACGTAGCACATGTTCACGCCATCTATGGAAGGACAAGAATAGAAGAGTTCAATCAGCAATGATAGAATAAATCGCATGATAGAGAAGAATATAAGTGAAATTGTTCCTAAACTTCATAGCCTCTAGAAGATAAGTACAGACGTCTCCATACCGATCCTCCAAACTCTACTAAGCATGCTCCTGACTTGTGAGACCTAGGCAATTTAGTGCTCTGATACCAACTTGTCATGACCCGAAATTCATACCTTCGGGATCGTGATAGCGCCTAATATATCACTTACTAGGCAAGCAAAAGTTAGAGGATCTTAAGCCAATTTTAATCAATTGCGAGAAGTAAAAATAGTCAAAACTGAATTGCAATCAATACTGAGTGCAAAATAACATAAACAACTTTAATATCTAATTACAAGCCGGATCTGGATTCACAATTCACGAGCTTCTAGAGTTTCTACAAACAAGGATGAAATAAGTACAATTTTCTTGAACGGAAAATAACAGTAAACTTAGGGACATGAAAGGGGACTTCAAGGTTTATGGACGCCAGCAGAACTACCTCGAGTGTCCAAATCAATCCAAGCTGAAACGCCTCACGGACGGCTAGGACTTATGCCAAAATCTGCACAAGAAGTGCAAAGTGCAGTATGAGTACAACCGACCCTATGTACTTTGTAAGTGCCGAGCCTAACCTCGACGAAGCTGTGATGAGGCTAAGGTAGGTCACTCACACTACAACATGTACGCAATATATAATAAAGACATAAAAGGATATACAAAACGAAATAAGGCAGTCAACTGAAAATAATAGCTACAACCTCAAGAAAAAAGCTAGTGTCGTTCAGAATTACCAATCCTTAGAGTTCCGACAAAAATACCGAAAACCAACACAACTCAAGGAAATAGAAACACATAAGTTGTTGCGGCGCGCAACCCGATCCCACCGTACAACACATAATCCTCCCTTATTTCACCGTAACAATATTAACAACAATAAATAATATATATGTCATGGCTCACAACCCGATCCCACCATATAACAATATCAACATCATAATTCACCCTTATTTAATCATAACAATCTACCCATATTCCATCTGTTGCGGCGTGCAACCCAATCCCACCGTATAACAATATCAGTATCATAATTCACCCTTATTCCACCATATCAATCCACCCTTATTTCACATGTTGAGACGTGTAACCCAATTCCACTATATCACTACCAAATACTCGATGTGCACAATCAATCAATAATTCAAATCACAAGAACTTTTACGATCAATAAACACCAAGCTGAAACAAAAGGAACATTGTACAACATAGAAATTCACATAGGTAATACTAAACAACAAGTCAAGTCCGATAAATGACAATTAGAAAGTGCAAGTACATATATTAGGGCAAATAGTAGCAAGTCATGAAAGCATGAAGAGATCTAACATTTTTAACAGGAGAAACAATGATAAACAAGTATTAAGTAAAGCATGGAAGGAATTTAGAGCACAAAATAGTTAAAAGCAGGGAAGGGGATAATTAAGCAAAAACGGAAAATCAAGAAAACAAGTAATTCGGCGGCGTATAAGCACTCGCCACCTTTCATATACGCCGCAACACATGAAATTCACATAACACATAGTTCAAGGGTTCCGAATGCCCTCAAGTCAAATTTAAACTCAACACGTACCTCGCTCCAAAGATCAACTCAAAGCTCAACCACAACTTTTCCTTTCAAACAAGCCTCCGAACCAATAGAATCTAGCAACTTACCAACCAAACGATTCACATTAAGCCTTAGGAACAACCCTCGATTGCAAAAGATTCAACTTAGGTCATTATGGAAAAAGTCAACTCCCGAGCTCACTTGGTCCAAAACCGAAATTCGGACAAAAACTCGAGTACACATTCACCCACCGAGACCGGTTATGTACTTTGTTTTGAAATCCGACCTCAATTTGAGGTCTAAACCCCAATTTTACAAAAATACCTAATTATACCCAAACCCCCAATTTCCACCCTAAAAATACTAGATTTTAGGTTGAAAACTTATGAAATGTAATGAAAGATTGAAAGAAAATAGGTTAGAATCACTTACCAATGGATTGGGGAAGAACAGTTCTTTAAAAAATTGCCTCTTGGGTTTCTAATTTTGAAAATTTGAAGAATGAACAAAAATCTCGTTTTTCAGCTGTTTGATCAGTTGCAGATGTCGCAATTGCGACTTGGGGCTCCCACTTGCGAACCCCGCAAATGAGAGAAAATATTTGCAAATGTGATGTCTCCGCATCTCTGTTGTCATCACATTTGCGATGATTTATTGCAAATTCAAACATTGATCTTCCGCAATTGCGACCAAGCCTGCCTAGTCCCACTTCTCAAAAGCAAAGTATCGTTCGCAAATCCGAACCTGAGGTGACCCAGCTACTCTTCGCAAATGCTAACCTAACCATTGCGAGGTCTGAGGCCTACGCCAGAACTGAAACACACCAGCACTTTCCTAAGTCGTAGCTTATCCGAAACTCACCCGAGCCCTCGAGACTCTAAACCAAATATGAACACAAGTCTAAAAATATCATACGAACTTGCTTGTGCAACCAAATCTCCAAAATAACACCTAGAACTACGAATTGAGCACCAAATCAAAAGAAATTTTTAAGAAAACTTTAAAACTTCTATTTCAACAACCGGACATCTGAATCACGTCAAACCAATTCGTTTCTCACCAAATTTGACACACAAGTCATAAATATAGCAATGAACCTATACCGGGTTCCAGAACCAAAATACAGACCTGGTATCAACAAATTCAAACATCAATCAATTCATATCATTATACCTTTAAACTTACAATTTTTGACAAAAAATCAATAAACTCGAGCTAGGGACCTCCAAATTCGATTCCAAGCATATGACCAGGTCCCAAACCAATCCACTAGGACCGTCAAAACATGGATCTGGGTCTGTTTTCTCAAAACGTTGGCTGAAGTTAACTCAAATGAACTTTTAAGGCAAAATTTCATATTTTATCAGTTTTTAACATAAAAGCCTTCCAAATAAGTACTCGAACTGCGCACGCAAATGGAGAAAGGATTAAAGAAGCTACTAGAGACTTCGAAACACAAAATTAGGTTCTAAAACTCTAGATGACTAATCGATTCATCACAATGGGTGTCTATGGAATTGTAATCAAACAAGTTAAATTTTACTAACAAATGATGTTTGGATGAAAAACCTCTTCAAAATCGCCTCGAGGCTAATCACTAAATTAAAAATGGTGAAAATCCTGACTTTCAGCTTTTTAATACCTAGGCGTATGATTTTCTTCGCGTTCGCGAAGAGCTGCGTTCAAATCCCGACATGTTCGTTAGTCTGGCTTCACGTTCGAGAAGAGTGCAGTGACTCTACCCAGGTCACCCTAATGAACAGCGTTTACGAGGGTCTCGTTGTGTTCTCAAAGGCTAAGACTACCTTCGCTTCGCATTCGCGATCGGTCCCTCGCGCTGACACGACTCAATATCCCTCCTTAGGAGTCATGATAGCACCTAGTCATTAAGACTAGGTAAGCCTAACACTTACTGAATTTATAACAGATTTTAATCAATTTACTATTAATCATGAAACATAAATTTCTATATAAAGCATACAACCCACAACAGATACATAACATCCCACAATCGGTAGTAGAAGTCATAAGCTCTGCTGAGTTTGCTAAACAATCTCTAAGTACAACTGTTCCGGGATAGAAATAAACAATACAAAGTAAAATTCAAAAGTTGACTCCAAGGCCTGGGAACGCGACGGTGGGTATTCCTTGAAGCCTCCATAGCAATATCTGATCATCTATCTAATAATCAACATGCTCCGATAAACCCGGATCTGCACAAAAATGTGCAGCATGCGTAGCATGAGTGCACCATAGCGGTTCTCAATAGGTATCAAGACTAACCTTAGTGGAGTAGTGACGAGAACAGGCAGGACACCTACTAGACATAATAACCTGTACAAGTATGAATGTGAAACAAACATGGAACAATATCAATATAAATCTAAGCATGGTAAAAACGACAAATAATACTTGCAATAGAAAACTAGAAGCAACAATATCACTTGCAAGGCAAGCCAACATTAGAACAATTTGTTTCCATTTTTAAAAATTTAAATTAAATAATAGTCAAGAATTAAATAAACTGAAATAGAGTAAGAAAATCACACAACTGCAAAATCAATATATAATGTCACGCCCCAAACCTGGGGAGGCATGGCCGGCACCCGGTACCATATTTGACCTCGAGCGTACCACTTTGTAATTGTGTACTCTGAAAGAGTAACCCTCAACTTAGGCCGATGAGGCCATATTCTGAATCATCTGAAAATACCATCTCTCTCATCTGAGGGGTAAATATATATATATATATATATATATATATATATATATATATATATATATATATATATATATATATATATATATATATATAGCTGTGCAGGCTGATGAGGCCGACATGAACATCTACTGATATACAAAATATAAAGGACTCGTCTACAAGCCTCTAGAGATAACTGAACTATACCATGGTTGGGACAGGCCTCGACCTACCCATCAAACTTGTATATATAAAATGGACTCCAAGGTCTAGACCTGGTAACTCCGGTAGAGTGGAGCTTACAAACCAAGCTGACGTTTGACTATGTTTGTCACGACCCAAAATCTAACCATGTCGTGATGGAGCCTATCGTGTTACAAGGAAAGCCTATTTCCCAAAATATTACTACTAAATCAATTATGATAATTTAATAAAACATTTTCAACATTAAAAATTTCTATAAATTAAATAAACTCTTAATATATATAATGTAAAATACGGAAACGAACCCAAAAGTCGGGGTGTCACCAAGTCATGACCGTCTAAAACTATGAACTAAGATATATAAACTGTCTAACTGTCCAAAAGAAGAAATGACAAAAGGAGTCACAAGGTCCTACGAACGCTAGCAGCTACCTTGCAGTCTCCAAAGATAGCCGACCTTAACTCAACAATCGCCGCGCTCTAACTCACCTGGATTTGCACATAAAGTGCAGGGTGTAGTATGAGTACAACTGAGTCAATAGTAACAGAAATAACTAAGGAACTGAGCAGTAGATCCTGGGCATCCTCGCCTCGCTCACCCCCGAAGACTGGAGGGTGCAATCGAGTCCATCTGTCCAATAACTTTTGCGGATCGCCGTCCGCAGCTGGTCTGGGCTCAGGTGTTGCTGCTACCGGCTGGACCCCACCCACAGGTAGTGTACCCGGGGTATGATGCAATGCTGTTGTCTGACCGGCAGCCTGGGAAGTAGGGGTTTGAACTCCCCCTCCCGCCTGAGAAGTGGCAGGATCTGCTGGAAATAAACCAGCCTGGGACATAGTGTCCATAAATCCCATCATACGGCCCATGACCTCCTGGAAGCCTGGCGCCGTCATGAAATCCACTAGAGCAGGATCTTCTGGTCGCACCTCGTCCTGCTCCTCTATGATGGGATCCTCTGGTGGTGCAACTGGAATATCTCTGGGACGTCCTCGGGCCGGTGCCCTCTTCCGGCCTCTGCCACGGCCTTTGACGGCGGGGGTAGCGCCATCACCCGGGTCTGGAACATCGGATGCACACGTCCTCACCATCTGTGAGAGAATAGAAGAATGAGTTTTAGTAAACCATCGACTACACGATAGAATGTGAATAAAGAGAGATTTCTTAACACCCCATAGCCTCCCGAAGATAAATACAGACGTCTCTGTATCGATCCGCAAGACTCTACTAGGTTTGCCCGTGAATTGTGAGACCTACGTGAACCTAGAGCTCTGATACTATGTTGTCACGACCCAAAATCCTAACTCAGGTCGTGATGGCGCCCAACTGCGGGGTCAAGCCAACACTCAATTACTAAGGGTTCCTTCTTATTTGATTAAACATATCAATAAAACCAAGTTTTTAAAGCTTAAAACAATAACCGAAAAAGGTAATTAGCCATTTCTAACCAAAAGCAACCATAAGGAGGCGTGAGCCAGTATATATACAGATCTGTAATCCATAACAACTACTATGTGTGTGCTAGGAACTAGTGTCACAAGTCCTACGGGCATACTAACAGGATATACAAAAGATATAATATATACAGTCCCACTGTCTGAAAGAAATAGACGAGAAATAAGCAAAAGAAACTCCATGGTGCTGCCGAGGATCGTCTGGAGAAGCAGCTCACCGTGAAGTCAGGTCCAACTATAATCAGAATCTAGCTCCAGCCTGATAACCAGATGCACCAGCCTCAGAACATATACAATTAAGTACAGAAGCGTAGCATGAGTACATAAATAAATATGTACCTAGTGAGTATCCCGTCTAATCTTGAAGAAGTAGTGACGAGAGGTCGACTTGACACTCACTAAGGTCCAACAACATAATATAACAGTATATGATGAAAGCGGTGGGCATGTAAAGATAATAAAACAGCAAGTATATATGAGGCACTGAAATCCAAGTAAATGCTGGAAGTAAATAATCAATTACTGCTTTTTTTTCCCCCAAATATCTATCATATCAATATCCAAGAAATCAGTAACAAGCTAGCATGTGCATACGGGGTAAGGACAACAGGTCTGAGCCACAAAATAATCATTTATAAATGTGCACTGCCGAGGGTCGAACGGCCCGAACCATAAGTGCATTTTTTCCATAATCATATATGCGCACTGCCGAGGATGGAATGGTTTGAACCATAAATGCGTCATTCAATCCGCCGTGGCGTACGGACCGCTCCCATGAGAGTGAGGGGAAGTCACACTCCGCTCGCGGAATATAAATTGCGAAGCGATCACATGCACACAAAATAATCCTCAACATTTACTTTCCATAAACAATTCCTTCCAATTATACAATTTTATAACTCTCAGGGAAACGATACTACATATCACCTGAGTTCATAACATATAATTCATTATAGGAAAGAATACAAGGCATGATGTGAGTCTAACTACCCGGACATATCAATAATAGCCGCTACGTACGGACCCTCGTCACTTTATGCGTACATAGCCCCCACAAACAACAACACATAGCATTTAGATCACCTATGGGGACAATTCCCTCTTAAAAGGTTAGAAAGGAGACTCACCTCGTGTGAAATCTACTTCCCAGATCAAGAACATGCCCGAAACTCCGAACTCCACACCCGAGGACTCGAAACTAGCCAAATGTTATACAAATATATCAATTTATGCTCAAAGTATGGAAATTCTCCTACTTATTTAGTAAATTCATCATTCTTGAAGAAATCCCAAAATCCACCCCCGGGCCAGCACGCTCGGATTCATAAAATTCACGAAGGAAACACTCACTCATAACTTAAGGATCGTTAATACATGATTTTTACTTGATTTCATAGCTAATTGACATGTAATTCCCTAATTTCTCGTAGGCCCTAAGTTACTACCCAATTCTTGATTTTCACCAATTAAGTAGTTAATTTAACTAGTAATACATGTACTCATCTAACTCTAGGGTAGAATTTACTTACCTTATCAGTAGCTAGGTTGTGGAGTATTCTTCCCAAGCTTCCAAGGTCTTTTAATGGAGGAAAGAATGAGGAAATGAGAGAAATCCCGAGTTTTAAAAGAAACACACTGCTTAACAATGGTTCCGCACCTGCGGCTCAGGGTTGCACCTGCAGTCTCGCACCTGCGAAAATGGACGAGGAGGCCAGGGCCCGCACCTGCGGAGAGGAGACCGCACCTGCGGCTCTGCTCCTGCGTAACTTTATCCGCACCTGCGATAAATGGGCTACCCGTTGAGGGTCGCACCTGCGAGGTTGGGATCGCAGGAGCGGTCCTGCACCTGCGACTGGGAAACCGCACATGCGGTCATACCAGAACAGGTGCACCAGCAACTATTTCAGCTGGTTTTTGGCCTCGTTTGGTGTCCGAGGGGCACCTGGGCCTACCCGATCCCCCCGTCCAAATATACCAACAAGTCCCAAATCATAATACGGACTCGCTCGAGCCTTCGGATCACTCAAAACAACGCTAAAACTCAAAATCACATCCCAAAACCCCTAGAATCATAACTTAAGAACTTCAAGTTCTTGAATTCGATAACAATGCGCCGAACTGACCTACACTACTCGGAATGACACCAAATTTTGCAGGCAAGTCATAAATGACATAACAGAACTATTCCCGGTCTCGGAATTCCATTCGGACCTCGATAACACAAAAACACGTTCCAAACCAAATTTCAACTTAAGGAAATTCTTATTTCTATATTGGGCGTCAAAACACTCCCGGGTCATCCAAAACCCATTCCGAACATACGCCCAAGTCCGAAATCCTCATACGAAGCTACTGGAACCATCGAAACTCGATTCCTAGGTCGTTTACTAAAAATGTTGACCGAAGTCAAACTTGACCCAAAAGGCCAACCTTAAGGAACTAAGTGTTCCTGTACTGCTCTAAACACTTTCGAATCCCGAACCACCTGTCCCCGCAAGTCATAAATCACAATAAGCCGCTATGGGAAGTTTCATTTAGGGGAACGGGGTCCGATATTGCAAAATGACTAGTCGGGTCGTTACATTCTCCACCTCTTAAACAAACGTTCATCCTCGAACGGGTCTAGAATCATACTTGAAGTGCTGAATAAGTGCGGATATCTGCTCTACATGTCCTCCTCGGACTCCCAAGTCACCTCCTCGACTGGTTGGCCCCTCCAGTGGACCTTTATGGAAGAAACTCTCTTGGACCTCAACTAGGGATCCTGTCTATCAATAATAGCAATTGGCTCCTCCTCGTAGCCCAGCCTCTCATCCAACTGAATAGTGTTGAAATCAACCACGTGAGAGAAGTCGGCGTGATACCTCCAGAGCATGGACACATGAAAGACCGGATGAACTCCTGATAAACTGGGAGGTAAGGCTAGCTCATAAGCAACCTCCCCAACTTGTCTCAATACCTTGAAGGGACCTATAAACCGTGGGCTCAGCTTGCCCTTCTTCCCGACCCTCATAATACCCTTCATCGGCGAGACCTTCAACAGAACCTTGTCTCCCTCCATAAATGATACATCACGCACCCTCTGATCCGTGTAACTTTTCTGTCTGGACTGTGTTGTGCGGAGCCTCTCCTAAATCAACTTCACCCTCTCCAAAGCATCCCTCACCAGGTCGGTGCCATATAACTTAGCCTCGTCAGGCTCAAACCACCCGATAGGAGAACGACATCACCGACCATACAAAGCCTCAAATGGGGCCATCTCGATGCTGGACTCATAACTATTATTGTAAGCAAACTCGGCCAAAGGCAAGAACTGGTCTCACTGACCTCCAAAGTCAATCACACACGCCCTGAGCATGTCCTCCAATATCTGAACTATACGCTCCGACTGACCATCAATCTGAAGGTGAAATGTTGTGCTGAGGTCTATCTGGGTACCCATCCCACTATGCAATGCCCTCCAGAAGTGCGAGGTGAACTGAGGACCTCGATCTGATATAATGGACACCGGCACACCGTGTAACCGGACTATCTCCCGAATGTAGATTTGGGCCAACCTCTCAGAAGTATATGTAGTAGCCACTAGAATGAAATGCGCCAATTTGGTCAATATATACACAATGACCCAAACCGCGTCAACCTTCCGCAATGTCCAAGGCAACCCAACCACAAAGTCCATAGTAATGCGCTCCCACTTCCAGTCAGGAATGGGCATCTGCTGAAGTAGGCCTCCTGGCCTCTGGTGCTCATACTTAACCTGCTGGCAATTAAGACACCTAGCCACATACTCCACAATGTCCCTCTTCATCCGCCTCCACCAGTAGTGCTGCTTCAAATCACGATACATCTTCGTAGCACCAGGATGAACAGAAAATACCGCGAACTCTGTGCCTCCTCTAGAATCCTCCCCCTCAGGCCATCAATATTAGGAACACATAAACGGCCCTGAAGTCTCAGAACACCATCCTCGCCAATAGTAACCTCCTTGGCCCTACCCTTAACCACTATCTCCCATAGCTCTGCCAAACATGGATCATCATACTGTCGAGCCTTAATCTCCCCCAATAACAAAGACTGAGCAACCACATGAGCAAGAACTCGACGAGGCTCTGAAAGGTCTAATCTCACCAGGAGATTAGCCAAGGACTTAATATCAAAGGCTAGAGGTCTCTCCTCTGCTGCAATGTAAGCCAAGCTACCCATACTCTCTGCCTTCCTGCTCAAGCCATCTGCTACCACATTTTCCTTGCCCGGATGATAAAGAATGGTGATATCATAATCCTTTAACAACTCAATCCGTTTGCGCTGCCTCAAGTTAAGATCCCTCTGCTTGAACAAGTGCTGCAAGATGCGGTGGTCTATATAAACCTCACAGCTTGCTCCATACAAGTAGTGCCTCCAAATCTTAAGAGCATGAACAATCGCTGCCAACTCCAAGTCGTGCATAAGGTAATTCTTCACATGAACCTTCAGTTGGCGCGAAGCATAAGCAATAACTCTCCCTTCCTGCATCAACACACACCCCAAACCAACGCGTGAAGCATCGCAATACACTGTATATATCCCAGAACCGGAAGGCAATACCAAAACTGGTGCTGAAGTCAACGCCGCCTTGAGCTTCTGAAAGCTCGCCTCACACTCGTCAGACCATCGAACGGGGAATTATTCTGAGTCAATCAAGTCAATGGAGCTGCAATCGAAACCCCCCCCCCCCNAAGTAGAACGCGGCCAACTCTGAACTGCCTCGATCTTCTGAGGATCAACCTTGATACCCTCTCCAGATACCACATGCCCCAAGAATGCCACAGAATCCAACCAGAACTCACACTTGGAGAACTTAGCATATAGCTTATGTTCCTGCAAAGTCTGGAGCACAACTCTCAAATGCTGCTCGTGCTCACCCAAGCTACGCGAGTAAATCAAGATGTCATCAATAAAGACAATGGCAAAGGAATCAATATACGGCCTGAACACCCTATTCATCAAGTCCATGAATGCTTCTGGGGCATTATTCAAGCCAAAGGACATCACCAGGAACTCATAATGGCCATATCTCGTACGAAAAACAGTCTTCGGAACATCTGAAGCCCGAATCTTCAACTGATGATATCCCGATCTCAGATCAATCTTAGAAAACACACGAGCACCCTGCGAATGGTCAAACAAATCATTGATATGCGGCAAAGGATACTTGTTCTTAGTGGTGACCTTGTTCAACTGGCGGTAATCAATAAATATCCGCATAGACCCATCCTTCTTCTTCATAAATAGAACTGGAGCACCCCACAGCGATACACTCGGTCTGATAAACCCCTTAGCCAACAACTCCTCAAGCTGATCCTTTAGCTCCTTCGGAGCCATACGATACGGGGGAATGGAAATAGGCTGAGTGTCTGGAGCTACATCAATGTAGAAATCAATATCATGGTCTGGAGGCATGCCCGGAAGGTCTGAAGGAAAAACATCGGCAAACTCTCGAACAACTGGCACTGAGTCAATCGTCGGAGACTCGGCGGTGGTGTCCCGCACATAAGCAAGATAGGCTAGACAACCCTTCTCGACCATATGTCGAGCCTTCAGGAATGAAATAACCCGGCTGGTTGCACTAACTGAGGAACCTCTCCACTCCAGCCTAGGTGACTCAGGCATGGCTAAAGTAACTGTCTTGGCATGGCAATCTAGCACGGCATGATAAGGAGATAGCCATTAATGCCAAGAATAACCTCAAAATCGACCATGTCGAACAATAAAAGGTTCTCTCTTGTCTCAAACCCACAGAAGGTGATCACACAAGACCGATAAACCCGGTCTACCACCATAGAATCGCCCACGGGAGTGGACACATATATAAGAGAACTCAAGGACTCACGAGGAACATCCAGAAAATGAGCAAATAATGCTGAAACATATGAATAGGTGGATCCTGGATCGAACAATACTGAAGCCTCTCTACCACATACTGAGATGATACCTGTGATCACGGCGTCTGAGGCCACTGCATCTGATCTGGCCGGAATGGCATAGAATCTAGCTGGAGCACCGGAAGACTGAGCTCCACCAGAGTGAACAAGGGTTGACTGACCTCCCTATGACTGGCCTCCACCTCTAGGACGAGCCATGCCAACCTGTCCTCCACCTCTAGGTAGCCGGACTGCTGGTGCTGGACCCATCGGCTGATAACCCTGCTGCACTACCTTGCCCCAAAACCTGGGACAATGTCTCCTCATATGGCCTGGCTCCCCACACTCGTAACAACCTCCAGGTGCCATAGCCTGCTGCCCCGAAGAAGAACCCTGAATGGACGAAAAGCGATTTGAGCCCTCTGGCATAACACTGAAGTAGGGGCTGGAGGATCTCGGATGACTGTAATAACCACTGGGTGAACTCTGTATGGTTGGAGGATGGTAGGAACGCTCTGGTATGGCACTGAAATGAGGCCTCGCTGGAACACCTCGGGGAGGTGGTGGAGGTGCTGAATATGAAGGCATGTTGCACTGACTACTGCCAAACTGACCTCTACCCCTGATTGGGGCACCTCTGAAGTCCCCGGAGAATCTAGCCCTCTTGTCCTACTGCCCCTGCTCCTTGCTCTTTGCTCCTCAACCGATACCCCTCGATCTTGAGAGCAATCTCTACCACGAGCTGATAAGGAGTACCCATCTCTACCTCTCGGGCCATGGTGGCCCTAATACCTGGATGCAACCCAGCCACAAATATACGCACTCTCTCGGCATGAGTAGGTAGTATCATGAGTGCTTGGCGAGACAACTCTGAAAATCTGGCCTCATAATTTGTCACGGACATCTGGCCCTGCTCTAGCTGATCAAACTGATACCGTAACTCTTCCCTCTCAAAGGGTGGGATATACTTGTCCAGAAACATCTGCGTGAATTGCTCCCAAGTGACAGGAGGAGAATCTGCTGGCTTTCTAAGAATGTAAGACTGCCACCACCTGCGAGCTCTGCCCTCTAACTGAAAGGTCGAGAAATCCACTCCATGGGACTCCAATATCCTCATATTGTGCAGTTTGTCCCTGCACCTGTCCACAAGATCCTGGGCATCCTCACCTCGCTCACCCCCGAAGACTAGAGGGTGCAATCGAGTCCATCTGTCCAATAACTTCTACGGATCACCGTCCGCAACTGGTCTGAGCTCAGGCGTTGCTGCTACCGGCTGGACCGTACCTCGGGTATGATGCAATGCTATTGTCTGACCTACAGCCTGGACAGTAGGGGTCTGAACTCCCCCTCCCGCCTAAGAAGTGGCAGAATCTGCTGGAAATAAACCAGCCTGAGACATAGTGTCCATAAATCTCATCATACGGCCCATGACCTCCTGGAAGCCTGGCGCCGTCATGAAATCCACTGGAGCAGGATCTGCTGAAGGCACCTCTCCTGCTCCTCTATGATGGGATCCTCTGGTGGTGCGACTGGAATATCTCGGGGACTTCCTCGTCCCCTACCTCGAGCTGGTGCCCTCCCCCGGCCTCTGCCACGGCCTCTGACGGCGGGGGGTAGCAGCATCTCCCGGGTCTGGAACATCGGATGCATGCGTCCTCACCATCTGTGAGAGAATAGAAGAATGAGTTTTAGTAAACCATCGACTGCACGATAGAATGTGAATAAAGAGAGATTTCTTAACACCCCATAGCCTCCCGAAGATAAATAGAGACGTCTCTGTATCGATCTGCAGGACTCTACTAGGTTTGCCCATGACTTGTGAGACCTACGTGAACCTAGAGCTCTGATACCATGTTGTCACGATCCAAATTCCGAACTCAGGTCGTGATGGCGCCCAACAGCGGGGTCAGGCAAGCCAACACTCAATTACTAAGGGTTCCTTCTTATTTGATTAAACATATCAATAAAACCAAGTTTTTAAAGCTTAAAACATTAACCGAAAAAGGTAATTAGCCAGTTCTAACCAAAAGCAACCATAAGGAGGCGTGAGCAAGTATATATACAGATCCTTAATCCATAACAACTACTATGTGTGTGCCAGGAACTAGTGTCACAAGTCCTACGGGCATACAAACAAGATATACAAAAGATATAATATACACAGTCCCACTGTCTGAAAGAAATAAACGGGAAATAAGCAAAAGAAACTTCATGACGCTGCCGAGGATCGTCAGGAGAAGCAGCTCACCGTGAAGTCAGGTCCAACTATAATCAGAATCTAGCTCCGGTCTGATAACCAGATGCACCAGCCTCAGAACCTGTACAATTAAGTACAGAAGCGTAGCATGAGTACATAAATAAATATGTACCCAGTGAGTATCCCGTCTAATCTCGAAGAAGTAGTGACGAGAGGTCGACTTGACACTCACTAAGGTCCAACAACATAATATAACAGTATATGATGAACGCGGTAGGCATGTAAAGATAATAAAACAGCAAGTATATAGGAGGCACTGAAATCCAAGTAAATGCTCAAAGTAAATAATCAATTACTGCTTCATTTTCCCAAAAATATCTGTCAAATCAATATCCAAGAAATCAGTAACAAGCTAGCATGCGCATACAGGGTAAGGACAACAGGTCTGAGCCATAAAATAATCATTTATAAATGTGCACTGCCGAGGGTCAAACGACCCGAACCATAAGTGCATTTTTTCCATAATCATATTTGTGCACTGCCGAGGATCGAACGGCCTGAACCATAAGTGCGTCTTTCAATCCGCCGTGGCGTACGGTCCGCTCCCATGAGAGTGAGGGGAAGTCACACTCCACTCGCGGAATATAAATTGCGAAGCGGTAACATGCACACACAATAATCCTCAACATTTACTTTCCATAAACAATTCCTTCCAATTATCCAATTTTATAACTCTCAGAGAAACGATACTACATATAACTTGAGTTCATAACATATAATTCATTATACGAAAGAATACAAGGCATGATGTGAGTCTAACTACCCGAACATATCAATAATAGCAGCTACGTACGGACTCTCGTCACTTTGTGCGTACGTAGCCCCCACAAACAACAACACATAGCATTTAGATCACCTATGGGGACAATTCCCTCTTACAAGGGTTAGAAAGGAGACTCACCTCATGTGAATCTACTTCCCAGACCAAGAACGCGCCCGAAACTCCGAACTCTACACCCGAGGACTCGAAACTAGCCAAATGTTATACAAATATATAAATTTATGCTCAAAGTATGGAAATTCTCCTACTTATTTAGTAAATTCATCATTCTTGAAGAAATCCCAAAATTCACCCCCGAGCCCGCACGCTCGGATTACGAAAATTCACGAAGGAAACACTCACCCATAACTTAAGGATCGTTAATACATGATTTTTACTTGATTTCATAGCTAATTGACGTGTAATTCCCTAATTTCTCGTAGGCCCTAAGTTACTACCCAATTCTTGATTTTCACCAATTAAGTAGTTAATATAACTAGTAATCCATGTATAATCTAACTCTAGGGTAGAATTTACTTACCTTATCAATAGCTAGGTCGTGGAGTATTCTTCCCAAGCTCCCAAGGTCCTTTAATGGAGGAAAGAATAAGGAAATGAGAGAAATCCCTAGTTTTAAAAGAAACACACTGCCTAACAGTGGTTCCGCACTCAGGGACCGCACATGCGGTCTCGCACCTTCGAGCCAAGGCTCGCACCTGCATAAATGGACGAGGAGGCCTGGACCCGCACCTGCGGCTCCGCTCCTGCGAAACTTTGTCCGCACCTGCGAGAAATGGGCTACCCACTAGGGGTCGCACCTGCGAGGCTGGGACCGTCGGAGCGATCCCGCACCTGCGGTCACACCATAACAGGTGCACCAACAACTATTTCAGCTGGTTTTTGGCCTCGTTTGGTGTCCGAGGGGAACCTGGGCCCACCTGATCCCCCCGTCCAAATATACCAACAAGTCCCAAATCATAATACAGACTCGCTCGAACCTTCGGATCACTCAAAACATTGCTAAAACTCAAAATCACATCCCAAAACCCCTAGAATCATAACTTAAGAACTTCAAGTTCTTGAATTCGATAACATTGCGCCGAATCGAGCTATACTACTCAGAATGACACCAAATTTTGCAGGCAAGTCATAAATGACATAACGGAACTATTTCCGGTATCGAAATTCCATTCGGGCCGCGATTACACAAAAACACGTTCCAAACCAAATTTCAACTTAAGGAAATTCTTATTTCTATATTGAGCTCTGAAACGCTTCTGGGTCATCCAAAACCCATTCCGAACATACGCCCAAGTCTGAAATAGTCATACAAAGCTACTAGAATCGTTGAAACTCGATTCCAAGGTCGTTTACTAAAAACGTTGACCGAAGTCAAACTTTGCCCAAAAGGCCAACCTTAAGGAACTAAGTGTTCTTGTACTGGTCTAAACACTTCTGAATCCCGAACCAGCCGTCCCCGCAAGTCATAAATCACAATAAGCCGCTATGGGTAGTTTCATTTAGGGGAACGGGGTCCGATAATGCAAAACGACCGGTCGGGTCATTACAAATACACTCAACACTCTGCGCTCACTAAAGGTGTGTACAGACTCCGGAGGGTTTCCGAAAGCTCAAGCGCTAAGCACGGACAACTCACGTGCTATAATATCAATACCTGGATCCACATGGTCAGCTCACATGTTACACTGATAGCACACGTGCTATGCGGACAACTCACGCGCTATGGTATCAATACTTGGACATGCACGGTCAGCTCACGCGCTACGCAGACCGCTCACGCGCTATGGTATTAATATCCTCACAACCAGGCCCTCGACCTTACTCAATCATATACCTCACTAGCCTCACCATCATCAACAAAAAAGGGGACACAGCCCACATCACGTATCACAGCAGCAAATAATAGCGACTGAGGTAAACATGTACAATAATTTCTATGACTGAGTACAAATAAAGTGAGCATGAATAAAGCCTAAGCATGATCTCTAACATGAAGGAAGGCAAGTTCAACAACAAGTAACTACGTAAACACAGATGATGGTCATGAGGCCTCACGGGACGGACCAAGTCTCAGTCCCTAGGGTTATACACCCACACGCCCGTCACCTAGCGTGGGTATCACCTCCAAGCAGTCACATCATATCAAATTCTCCGGGTTTATACCCTCAAAACCAAAGTTAAAACTGTTACTTACCTTAATAGCGTAAAATCCTACTCCGAGATGCCCTCGTCTTTGGACTCGGTCCTCAAAAGTTCTGAATCTAACCAAAATCAGAATACTACTATCAACACAGGCTAAAGAATTGAATTCCACAATAAAAACTACATACATATGCCAAAAATCCGAAATTGGCCAAAACTCGGTCCCCGGGACCACGTCTCAAAACAAGTCAACAAAGGCAGAATCAAAACCCTCGTCCTCTCCCGATTCAAACCATATAAAATTCGTCGAAATCCGACTCCGGTTGGTCCCTCAAATCGCCACCTAAATCTCTCCAAAACCCAAGCCCTAACTCCCTCAATTTTACTTTGAAACCATCAATCAAATCCTAAAAATGAAGATGGATTCATGAAAGATAACTAAAACCGAGTATAGAACATTTACCCCAATCCCTATGGTGAAAATCGCCTCCAAAGCCCAAATCCAAGTTCCCCAACTTAAAATATGACCGAATGAACAAACCCTTATTTATATATTTTTCTACCAGATATTTTGCCTCGTTTCTTGTGCCAAATGATCCCGAAACTCACTTTTTATGCATCCAACGGATTTCTTGTGAAGTTCTAGTTAAGTTAGGCTTTTGAATCACTCAATTTAACCTTATAATGAAGGAGATATGTTGGTTTCAATATTTGTAAATAGTGCAGACTTTTAAATACGCCATTAGTGACAATTTCGTAATTAATCTCAAAAATCTAGCAACCTAATTCTTAGTAAAATGACCATAAAATCCTCATAAGATGTCCAAATTTGATAATTATCTTTGCTACGGGTCCGTAATTACGATACTGATCTAATGCTTCAATCAAAAAAAGAAATTGAAACTTATTTCTTCAATATGATATCATTTATGTTTGAAGAAACGGCTTCGAAATATAAGAAAATCGAGCGCAACACAACCCAAACCTATCCAAAACTCACCTGAGGCCCTCGGGACCTAAACCAATAATTCCAACAAGTCATATATCATTACTTGAACTTAGTCGAACATTTGGAACACCCAAAACAACACCAAAATGCCAAATCGACCTCGGATTCAAGCCTAAGAACTTCTAAACTTCCAAAATTCGACAACAATGCCGAAACATATCGAACCACGTCTGAATGTCCTCAAATTTTGCACACACGTCACAAATGACACTACGAGCCTACTATAACTTTCGAAATTCCATTCCGACCCCGATACCTAATTCTTCACTGCCGACCAAAATTGCCAAATTTCTAACTTTCGCCAATTCAAGCCTAATTCTACCACGGACCTCCAAATTGCATTACGGACATACTCCTAAGTCTAAAATCACCTAACGAAGCTAGCCGAATCATAAAAACCAAATCCGAATTCATTTACTCACAAGTCAACTTCTGGTTGACTTTTTTTTCTAACTTAGCTTTCTAACTAAAAGACTAGGTGTTCATTTCATTCCAAAACTACTACGAACCCAAACCTACCAACTCAATACAACTCAACACAATTGAACAACACATAAATAAGCATAGATTGGGGGAATGGGTCTATAACTCTCAGAACAAACGAGCGGGTCGTTACATCCTTCCCTTCTTAAACAAACATTCGTCCTCGAACGAGTCTGAAAACAAAACATATCTGAAATCACAGCATCTGCCCAATACAACCAAAAGCCGGTAATAAACCTCTTATCAAATAGAGAGTCGTTCTAATACCTCAAGCAAATCCTTCTCATCACATTCAAATCATATGAACTCATCGCGCGGTCACATTATACTCATCACTTATCCAACCAACCACCATTTCCACTAATAGGGATACTACCGGACATATAAGTCCACAAGCACACGCTCACACTATCAACACATCAGTGCTCAAGCTACAGTCAAAACCCGGCCCCAAGTCCTCCAGACTGGCCCAACATCATCACACAAAAATCACATCTCACACCCAATCCAGGGAATCACAAGTTGTCGATGCGCAACTGATACCGAGCGTTCATATACGCATACGAATGTGTGGAAGGAATTCAAAGAGTTACACCTCAAGCTGAATCAATATCGCACGATAAGAATTCAAGAATGTGAAGTTTCCTAAGGGTTCTACGGCCTCTCAAAGATAAGTACAAATGTTTCTGTATCTATCCGCAAGACTCTACTAAACCCGCTCATGACTCGTGAGACCTATGTAACCTAGGCTCTGAGACCAACTTGTCATGACCAAAAATCTAACCATGTCGTGATGGCGCCTATCGTGTTACAAGGAAAACCTATTTCCCAAAATATTACTACTAAATCGATTATGAGAATTTAATAAACATTTTCAACATTTAAAATTTCTATAAATTAAATCAACTCTAAATATAATTAATATAAAATATGGAAACAATCCCTAAACATCGGGGTGTCACCAAGTCATGAGCGTATAAAACTATGAACTAAGATACATAAATTGTCTACTTCCGGTTGACTCAAATCTGAATCCGAATTCGTTTACTCATAAGTCAACTTTCGATTGACCTTTTTTTCTAACTAAGAGACTAGGTGTTCATTTCACTCCAAAACTACTACGAATCAAAACCTACCAACTCGGTACAACTCAACACAGTTGAACAACACATAAATAAGCATAGATGAGGGAAATGGAGTTATAACTCTCAGAACGAATGACCGGGTCGTTATAATGTCTGCTAGGAAGGTCTATCCAGTTGTTTATCAGGTCTTGCAGGCATGAAATGCATGTCACGCCCTGATGTCGAGGGCGAGCAAGCCTGTTAGAATTCCTTCTACCCAAACTCATCCATGAATAAAGTGAAACTATACCCCATTAACCAAACACTGAAAATATTTCATTAACAACCCCCATTTTATTTCCATTAGTAGCTTCATTCATAATTTCCAAAATATTAAAAGTTTATAGATATAACGGAAAAAACATGTTTGCCAAATGCCAACATTTCTAGTTCAGTTCCCAATATCAAACACCACCCACAATCTGCCTACGGGGCCTCTAAGTACAAGAAAAGAGTAGTATGGAAGTGTTGGCAACAAGGCCCTGACTATACCTCAAACATAATACATGTGGAACAAAATTCCGAAATGGAGTGAGGCTCACCAAGTCAGATGGGAATAGAGTGTACCGCTATCAGTGATAAACGCCGCCTACTATGGAACCACCTGCATCCATTAAAGATGTAGCGCCCCCAGCAAAATAGATGTTAGTACCGTCGAATAGCACTAGTACGTATGACTAAATGTCCTCTTTCAAAATAGAATGCCAATATAAGAAAGGGACAACCATGTAAACAACAAGCAAAAATCAATGATATCCAAAGGCCAAGTTAAAGCATAACAATTTTCAAAATACAAAAATAAGACAACGAAGATGATAATCGAAATATAAAGATAATATTATTTTCAGTTGGGAGATTTTTAGCACCAATATACCACCATGAATTTAGCACGGAGTCCGATCACGACCTGATCGGCTAGGATGTCTTATTTGAAGACATCAACCACATTCACAATCTCAAGCACAATCACAATCTCTCTGCAGATATACCACCGTGAATCTACCACGGAGTCCGATCATGACTCGATCGGCTAGGCCATCTTATTTGGAGATGTCAACCACAATCACAACTTCGATTACAATTTCCAGCACAATCACCACCATGAGTGCGGCATGATGTCCGATCACGACCCGATCGGCTAGGTCGTCTCACCACAATGTTGTTTGAATCGACATCATCCTTTTCTATCAATCATCTTATCCCAATTAAGGGGAATAATTTTTATCACGAAAATCTCATCCCAAATAAGTGAAAAAGCATTTTTGATTTGCATACAAAGGAGACATAAATACAGGTTTCATTTACCTCATAACCTTTCATACCGTATATAGCTTCATTGGTACTTTCAGCCACTCACAACATCATTATTCCATTGGCTCTATTGGCCATACATATGATTCTTCTTTCATGGCACAATGGTTGTATTTCATATTCCACACTTTCGTTTCTTTCCTTTCATGGGTCATCATCATGGGTCATCATCATAAATATCAATATATAGAATATGCCGAAAATCACAACTTTTAGTTCATTAGAAATGAAGACTTTAAACCCAATATATTTGTTTCCAATAAATGGAGTAAAATGATTGGCAATCGAAGCACAAGTTAAAATCATAAACAAGTAACACACCATTTATTCCTGAAGTACTTTTCTCCTAAAAGGACAATACATCAACTCATGAATATATAAGAGCTCAAAACACGTTGGGAATACTTACAAGGCATATCATTAGTTATAACAACTACATTTGGGCATGACGTGAGTACATAAGATTTTAGACAAACATATTTTCGAAGTTATTTTAAAACACTTGAATACAGGCTCATTTTATAACCTTTCTGGCATCGTTCATTTCATTTCATTGGCACAGTTGGCCACAAGTATAACATTCTTTCTTGGCACGTTGGCCACACTTTATATCATCCATTCACTTATTTCACTTCCAAACATCTTTATATTTTATCAAAAATAAGACATTTCCAGTCAAGGCTTAGGTACACATATGAGCAATTAAGAGTCTTAAGCATATTGAGATTTTCTCACAACATTTTTTAGTAAACGGACCTGAATTTGTGTTTCGAAAATCCCGTGAGATCCGCAGTAAAATATGGGACTTGGGAGTATGCCCAGAATTGAATTCCGAGGTCCCTAGCTTTAGAAATCAATTTTTGAAGAAAACTATTTTTTGCTGGATTTTTAAGGAAACAAAGAAATGAATTAATGTGTGAACTCGTTGGTATCGGGCCTATATTTTGGTTCCAGAGCCCGGTACAGGTTTATTATGACATTTATATTATATCTGTTAAAATTGGTGAGAATCGGAGTTGATTTGATGTGATTCGGACATCCGGATGAGAAATAGTGAAATTGAAGTGTTCTTGAGAAAAATCATGAGTTTTGAGGTTGAATTCGTAGTTTTAAAAGTTATTTTTCTGATTTAATCATACGAGCAAGTCTGTATGATGTTTTTAGACTTGCGTGCATGTCTATTTTTGAGCCCCGAGGGCTCGGGTGAGTTTTAGACAAGCCACGAAGTGTTTAGACTTAGAAAAATTGCATAGCTGGTGTCTGGTGTCTGTCCAGGTCTCAGATCTTGCATTTGTGAGATCAGGCTTCGCAACTACGAAGTTAACATGCCTGGTAATTGCGATATATTATATCGCAAATGCGAACAAGGCCTGGGAAGACCATCCTCGCAAATGCGAGATTTACTTCGCAAATGCAAAGATTGCCCAGCAAGCCCAAAAGTCGCAAATGCGACATTTAAGTCGCAAATGCGAAGGCAGCAGTAATTTCAAAGGGTTCGCAATTGCGAACCCCTGATCGCATTTACGATAACGACAGCCTGTTAAGTGGGATTTTAGACGGGATTTTCACCCATTTTTCGCTTCTCTCAAACCCTAAACCTCCATAGGCGATTTTCCAAAGACCCAAACTTCTCCAAATCATAGGTAAGTGATTCCTAACTAATTTCTTTCAATCTCTTACTATTTTTAACAAGATTTCAACCTAGAATCTAGAATTTTCATGGTAAAATTTGGGGTTTTTGGGTAGAACATAGGAATTTCGAAATTTGGGAAATTAGACCTCGAATTGAGGTCAGATTCCAAAACCAATTGTATATCCATGCTCGGTATAGAATGAGTAAACAGGTTTTGGTCCAAACCTCGAGTTTAGACCAAGCGGGCCCGGGGTCGATTTTTGTCTTTTGATAGGAAAACATAGGAAAATCATAGTTTTTCATTAAAGTTAATTCCTTTAGCAATAATTAATGATATTGAACCAATTATGACTAGATTCGAGTGGGTTAGAGACAAACTCTAAAGAAAAAGTTGTGATTGAGCAGTATGTGGCCTGCGGAATTGAGGTAAGTGTTTGGTCTAACCTTGACTTGAGAGAATAGGAATTCCCGATGTAAATGCTATGTGAAATCGCATGTGTGTGGTGTATAGGTGAGGTGACAAGTATCTATGCACCACCAAATTATTTGTTCAGCATGAACCCTTTCCCCTTTCCAATTCATTATATTTTGTCTTAATTGTTTCATGATTTTAGGTGCTTCCATGTTTACTTGCTTATTAGATGTTGTCTTTCTTAATTGGAAGTATTAATTGTTCCTTGGCTTCATTGTGGCACATAAATGATTGAGCTAGTTGTCGGTGCTTTATAATACATTTCGGTTGGTTTCGCTGTGAAGTATTAATTGGTGTTGTTTGGTGAAGTTCTTAATTGTACAACGTTCTGCTTATATTTGTGGAGACATAAATATTGTGAAATACTTTGATCTAAGTCGTGAAACTTTTATTATAAAATGATGAAATGTGATAGTCTGGTGGGAGCGGGTTGCACGCCGCAACAAGGAGTAATAAGGGTAGACAGGTGGGATCGGGTTGCACGCACAACAGGATAAATAAGGGTGCTATATATATATATATAGGGAGGAGCAATAAGGGTGGACAAGTGGGATCAGGTTGCACGCCGCAATAAGGAGCAATAAGGGAGACTATTCAAGTTTTACTGAATATAAAATTAAGACTGGAATATTCATTTTCTTATTGTTGTCATTCATATTCGGATCTTACTATTATTTTAAGAGAAATTTGGAAATTTTCGTAAGGTTTGGTTATAACTGTGATCAGGAAAAGTTAGCCGAGTTAGTTTATTAATTGTTGTAAGTTACTGTTTATTTAGTTTATTATTCCCTTCTTGCTTTATTATACACGGCTTACAGGTTATATTATAAATTCCCCGTAGTGGCCTCGTCACCACCTCGTCGAGGTTAGGCTCAGTACTTACCAGTACATGGGGTCGGTTGTACTGATACTGCACTCTGCACTTCTTGTGCATATCCAGGTTCCGGCCAGAGTTGAGTTTCGAGTAGTAGCTAAACATTCGCACGGAGACATGAGGTAGATCTGCTGACGTCCGCAGATTCCTGAGTCTTCTCCTATTTATTCATTTACTGTTTTACTTATTTCATTCAAAACAGACATATATTTTCTTTCAGCCAATACTTGTAGTATTCTTTATTAGTTCGTGAATTGTGACTCCAGACCCTGGGTAGTTAGATATTAATATTGGTTTCGAGTTTCATTTCATTAATTCGTACATTATTCTTGATTCATCTATTGGATAGTATTGGATTTCGCATTATTTTAAATTGCTTACTTATATTTAATTAAATTGTTTTAAGAAAACGGTTAGCTAAATTCTAACATTGGTCGCCTAGCAAGTATGGTGCTAGGCGCCATCACGATCCCGAGGGTTGGGAATTTGGGTCGTGACAAATAATTAGTGTCCTAAAATAACTCTAGTGTATCTTCCACTCCCCTGTGTTTTTATCTCCACATCCCACCCACCTCCCCCACGTATCTTGCACTCACCCACGATTCCACCATTGACAATCATTAAAAATCTTTGAATTCGAATTTGGGTTTCAAAAAATATTATTTGTTTGAATTGGGTGTTGTTGAAAAGAATTGGGAATTCTCTTTACGTCTCTCTCTATCTCTCAATCCTTAATTTTAGTAATGTAAAGCAACGGAAAAGAGAGTAGCAATTCCACCATTGACAGCCATTAAAAAGCTTTGAAACTTTTAAATTCAAATTCGGGTTTTCAAAAATCATTATTTGTTTGGATTGGGTGTTGTTGCAAACAATTGAGAATATGATTTGAAGTTTATATCTCAATTTTGAGGGTGTTTTGGTGAAGATTAAACTTGTTTTTGGCTGAATTTCAGATTGAAACTCGTCGAAGAAGAAGAAGACATGATATACATTATATTGACGAAATTGTAGAAGACTTGTATATATATATATATATATATATATATATATATATATATATATATATATATATATATATATATATATATATATATATATATAAAATTCAACTATTGTACGAAAGTTGAACAATATTGTATAAAAATTGTATTTAAGTTGTATGATATTGTAGTTGTATATAACTGAGTAGAAATAATGTATGAAAATTATAGATAAGTTGTATAATATATAATTAGTTGTATGAAATTTGTTTTTACTATGTATAAATCAGATACAAAATATACAAAAGACATAGTGTATAATTTTTTTATAAAATTTGTTTATAAATTGTATGTTATTCTAGTTGTATATAACTGAGTAGAAATAATGTATGAAAGTGTAGATAAGTTGTAGATAAGTAGTATAATATATAATTAATTGTATAAAGTTTAGTTTTACAATATGTAAATCAAATACAAAATATACAAAAGACTTATTGTATAAAAGATACTCCCACCAGAGAAAAAAGGGATGATGCTCTAACAGCACATAACTTGAAGAGAAATGACTATCTAAAGATGAATTGGTGTTGTATGTGCAAAAGGATTAAGAAGGACATGAATCATCTTCTAAAGACCCGTAATTTTGTTTTTACTAAAAACGATGCTCGGATAGATCCCCATGTTGATATAACTGTAGGAATTAAATTGGACCATTTTAGAGTGAAAAGTACCCCAGGACTTAGAGGATTTGATTTCTCAGATTTGTGCGGATCTGCGGTCCACTATGCGATCGTAGATCAGGTATGCAGACCGCATAGTGGTTGCATACTTGCACACTGCTGTCCATTTTGAGGACAGCTATGCATCCCAAAATGCGATCGCATTTCATGAATGCGGGCCGCATAGTTGTCGCATTCTTGCACCTATGTTTTGAGGAGGGAGTTATGCGGCACACTATGCAATCGCATAACAGATATGCGGACCGCATAGTTGCCGCATACCTGGACAGCCTGCTTTTCTTTTTGGCCCATCTGAGGCCCAATTATGCGGCAGGTTTGTGGACCGATAACCGGAATGCGATCGTATTCCGGACCGCAAACCTGCATCGGGCTTATAATTCTCTAATTTTAAAACCCGCCCCCAGCCTAATAAAACACCCATCCCCTTCATTTTTAACTATTACTGGTAAAGTAGAGAGAAGCAAGAGTGAGTTCTTGAGAGAGAAAGTCCCCACCTTCACCAATTTGATTCTCCATCGCCACTCCGACCTAGAATTGATCGAGTAAGACGTCATCTTCTTCACCATAAGAGGTAAGCTTCCACCCTATTACCTTTAAGTCTCAGATTCTAGTTGAAATGAAACACACATAGGTTAGCTCTTGGAGATGGGGTTAAGAGTCTTGCATGCATGTAATTAATTTATCATAATCTAGTAAAGGGAAGTAGGTTAGAGTAATCTTCCACTAAGAAGGGGTTATGAAATCTAAAGGAACACATAGCGTTTGATAAAATGCCCAAATGAGTTCAAGACATGTTCATGATTCCTAATTCTAAGTTTAAATGTATCACATTGTGAATTAGATTGAAGGTGCTAGAAGGTCCGGTGATTTGTGATAGAAATTAAGGAAAAATCCCGACTCGAGGTATGTATGGCTAACTCTAATCTTCATAGGATAAATCCGTTTGTGCTCGCTTTCTGGGTATGATTCTCTTGTTGATTATCTATGGAATATATGTGTTCTATGTGACTAATTGAGAAATCCTTGCTTCTATGTTGTTCCATGTTACTACCATGTTGTTATGCTATTTGAGTGTATAAATTGTCATCATCATGTACTCTTTTACTATGTGTGCGATCCTCTTATGTGATGGGTTTGGTAAATGTGAAAGGTTGGATTGATATGTAATATGAATCAAAATATTGTAATGATTTGAAAATACGAATCAAGAGGTTGAATTGATATGAAACATGAATCAGTGGATTGGGTTGTTATGGAATATGAATTAAAGGATTGGGTTGACATGAAAGATGAATCAAGAGATTATATAATGATATGAAAGACGAATCAAAGAATGAAATGATGTGTGATGGGAATCAAAAGACGAAAAATGATAAAAGTGACCTAAAATATCCATGAATCGACATGAGAATGTCCTAGGGTGAGATGTCCTATCTGATTTGGCCTGGATCGGACTCCATGTCGTACACATGGAGACATAAAATTGTGATATGATCATGATTATAGCCTCACTATTTCAGTTGAGATGGCCTAGCCGGTCGGGCAGTGACTGGACTCTGTGTGAACATGCCACGGTGGTGATATGGGATGTGATGATATTCGGGCCTCACCAAGGATGGCTTAACCGATCGGGCAGAGATCGGACTCCGTGTGACAACGACACGGGATCAGTAATAATAATAACAAGATGAACTTAAAAGAACATTAACCAAAAGATGGCAAAACGGGATAGGGGATGTGGAAATTCTTGTTTGTGTTTTCCCTTGCTTCGGTGAATCGTCGTATGATGTCTCTATTTGTGTCTTTGAGTGTTGATGTTTATCCTATCTAGAGTAGGTTTGTTCATACATATAGTACTATTCAATGGTACTAACGTCCCTTTTATCGGGGGTGCTACATCTTTTATATGGATGCAGGTGGTTCTGTAGCAGGTAGCGCCGATCGCCGATAGTGGTGCTTTCCCCTCCTTCCTTCCAGCAGTTCTGGTAAGGCCCACTTCCTCTCGGGGCCGTGTGTAGTTCATGTTGACTTTCTTTTGTATATGTTGTTTCTTTTGAGGTATAGTCGGGACCTTGTTGCCGGCAAGTCCATGTACACTTCTCCGTACTCTTAGAGGCTCCGTAGACATTATGTGGGTTGTAAATATATTTTGGGTAGTTGTTGTACTTACTCGTAATCGTGGTCCCATATCGGGAATGTTTTATTTAATATGTATGTTTTGGAAAGATCTAATGTTAAAACGTTAAAAGAGGAAGAATGGACTTTATGTTGTGAATACACATTTTGATTGTCTCTTGCTATTTTATATAATTAATGTATGATATAACCACGGGGAAACGCGTCGGGTAGGAAAGGCAAATCAGGTTCGCTTGACCGGCTTCATTCGGTTAGACGCCGGTTCCGTCCCTCGATTTTGGGGAGTGACAAACTTTGTATCAGAGCCTAAGGTTTTAAAAGTGTCCTAGGATGTCTCGTAGACGTGTCTGGTAGAGCCCTTTTTATCGGTGTGTTGTCGACCACATCTATATTTAGGGGGCTGCTTGGACATTTAGGAATACTACTCTTCATTGTTATTCTGTATCGTGCGTTGGAGTGAAAGGTGAGGTTGTTTCTCTCTAACTCGTGCACTATTTCAACTTTTAGTAAATGGCACCCAAAATGAAGGCTCGGCTCGGCCTAAAGGCCTATGCCACCCCAAGTGTGGCCATAAATTCTCAATCTGATGGTGCGAGTGAGGACAATCCCCCGACTATGAATCTTCCTGACTCTTTCTCTCCAGGCCAAACTATTCCAATTCCTGCTCCAGCAGAGGGTGCTGCAATCCCTCCCGCTGATATTCCTGATCCTCCTCCAGCCCCAGCTTCTGGTTCCGGTATTTCTGATGGGGACCTTAGGGGAGCTATTCAGGTGTTGACGCAGTTGGTGGCCTCTCAGGCTCTGAGATCAAATGTTGCCCCTACGTCCTCTAGCGAGCGATGGGATTCTTCAGGTTCCAGAGTTAGTTGGTTTCTACAATTAGCCCCTCCAAAGTTCACATGTACTGACCCAAAGGCTGATCCTCAGGATTTTATCGACGAGATGTACAAGACCCTCCGAGTTATGAGGTCTACTGAGCCAGAGGGGGTAGAGTTAGCTTCCTATCGTTTGAAGGGAGCGGCATATTCTTGGTTCGAGATGTGGGAGGATTCCTGTGAGCAGGGGAGCCATCCGGCGAGATGGGATGAGTTTGTGGATGCTATCATGGATCATTTCTTGCCCGCCGAGACGAGGGCAGCTCGTGCTTCAGAGTTCGAGATCCTCAAACAGGGTGATATGAGTGTGTGGGAGTACCATATGGAGTTCGTGCGCCTGTCCAAGTATGTTATCCACATGGTGCCGACTATGGAGGCCAGAGTTCGTCGGTTTGTATAGGGCCTTGGTCCCTTGGTTGTCAATGAAGCTACTACAGCTGCTCTGCATTCAGACATGAACTATGGGAAGATTGTGGGATTCGCCCAGGCCACAGAGGCTCGGAAATTGAAGATAAGGATGGCGCGATAAGGTAGTAGTAGGGCCCGGTCAACAGGCAACCCTGGGGGTTCATTTGGAGGAGGAGACCAGTCCTTGGGAGAGGGTCAGCAAGATCATCCCAGTCTTATGCCCAGTCTTCAGCTAGTGCCCCGCCACCAGTTTGTCATCATCATCATCATCAGCAGGGAGGTCGTTTTGGGGCTAGTTCCGGTAGCAGGGGGTTCCATCAGTCGGGTCGTTCAGGTGGAAGGTTCCAGCAGCAGCAGAGAGACCTATGCCCCAAGTGTGAGAGGCTTCATTCTGGGTCCTATTATTTGGACCAGCCGGTATGTTATGGATGCGGGTAAAAGGTCACATTCAGAGAGACTGCCCTTCCTCCAGCCAGGGAGCAGGTTAGGGTATCGCCCAACCATCTAGTTCTTCAGCTGTTTTATCCTCAGCATGCCCTCCAGCCCGAGGCCCTCCACCACCAGCAGGGCGTGGTGCAGTTAGGGGTGGTGCACGGGGTCAGGGAGGATCCAGTCGGTTCTATGCCCTAAGTGGTCGTCAGAGTGCGGAGGCTTCTCCAGATGTTATTACAAGTATTATGACTATTCAATCTCATAATGTATATGCTCTTATTGATCCCGGGTCTTCCTTATCATATGCCACTCCTTTTATTGCTTCGAGTTTTGGGATAGAACCCGAACATCTCCATGAGCCGTTCTCAGTGTCGACTCCGGTTGGTGAATCTATTATGGCCGCGCGAGTCTATAGGAATTGTGTTGTCACGGTGCGTGGTCGGGATATCACGGCCGATCTTATCGAGCTAGGACTGGTAGATTTTGATGTAATTATGAGGATGGATTTGCCCTATTCGTGCTTTGCTAAACTCGACTGTCAAACCAGAATTATGAGGCTTGAGTTTCCTAATGAACCAACCATTAAGTAGGAGAGGAATAATATTGTGCCAAGAGGTAGGTTTATTTCCTGCCTTAAGGCCTCAAAGATGATCAGGAAAGGGTGCATCTACCATTTAGTCCGGGTTGCGGACACCACTTCAGAGGTGCCTGCTCCCGAGTCCGTGCCTATTGTGAATGAATTTCTTGATGTTTTTCCGGATGAGCTTCCTGGGATTCCACCAGACAGAGAGATCGACTTCGGGATTGATGTATTGCCAGACACGCAACCAATATCTATTCCACCCTACAGGATGGCGCCAACGAAATTGAGAGAGTTAAAGGAGCAATTGAAAGATCTTCTAGAAAATGGTTTCATTCGACCAAGTGTGTCGCCTTGGGGCGCACTGATTCTTTTTGTCAGAAAGAAAGATGGGTCTCTGCGAATGTGTATTGATTATCGGCAGCTCAACAAGGTCACCATAAAAAACAAATACCCATTGCCTCGGATAGATGATTTGTTCGACCAATCGCAGGGTGCTAGGTTCTTCTCAAAGATTGATTTGCATTCAGGGTATCACCAACTAAAGATCAAGGAGCAGGATATTCCTAAGACCGCATTCAGGACTCGATATGGGCACTTCGAATTCTTGGTAATGTCTTTTATGCTGACCAACGCCCCAGCAGCTTTTATGAATCTTATGAATCGGATCTTCAAGCCATTTCTTGACTATTTCGTGATAGTTTTCATCGACGATATCCTTGTTTATTCGCGAAGTCAGGAAGATCATGCTAATCACCTCAGGGCAGTTCTGCAGACTCTTCATCAGCACCAGTTGTATGCAAAGTTCTCAAAATGTGAGTTTTGGCTAGAATCAGTTACCATTTTGGGCCATGTTGTCTCCAGGGAAGGGATTCGGGTTGATCCCCAAAAGATCGCTGTCACGACCCAGAATCCTAATCCAGGTTGCGATGGCGCCCACGACGGGGTTAGACAAGCCAATATGAATTACACTAGGTGTTACCCTTCCCATTTGATTAAACAAGTCAATATTCAAAAAAATTAGACAATTAAACATGATGATAGCTTGATATGAAAATAAGATCATAACACTACATGGACGAAATAAAGCATATGTATGCCTATACAACCCAAAACCCAAAATATACACTACGTGTGTGCCAGGAACTAGTGCCACGAGTGTCATGGGCATACTAACGGAATATACAAAGGATAATGATATATACAATCCCGCTGTCTGCATGAATAGACGGGAAACAAAAGTAAATAAAACTCCATGGTGCTGCTGGGAATCGCAAGAGGAAGCAGCTCACCGTGAAGTCAAGTCCGCTACGGTCACTATCAGGATCTGGTCTGATAACCAGATGCACCAGCCTCAGAACCTATACAGTTAAGTACAGAAGTGCAGCATGAGTACATATTAAAATAAATATGTACCNNGAAGATATCTCATACAAGTTAAAATCCATGAAAACAATGTCAAATAATCATGCACACATAGGAATAAGACAACCGGCCTGAGTCATAAGGAAAAATAGCTATGCACTGCCGGGGATCAACCGGCCCGTCCAAAAAGTTCATGCTTACCATAATCATATCTACGCATTGCCGAGGATCGATCGGCCCGTCCCAAAAGTGCGTCTTTCAATGTAACCATATCAATACATAGTACAACTTCGTCCATGCACTGCCGAGGATCGAACAGCCCGTACCAAGAGTGCATTCTTAATTATAACCTCTGTGCACTGCCGGGGATCGATCGGTCCGTCCCAAAAGTGCACCTTTCAATCTGTCGTGGCATACGGCCCGCTCCCATAAGAGTGGGGAAAATCACACATCACTCGCAGAATGTAAATTGCGAAGCGGTCACATGCACACACAATATCTTATAAAACTTAGTTTCCATAACAAATTCCTTTCAATTCAACAATTTCCATAAAGCCTCAGAGGAACAATACTATACAAAACATGATCTCATAGTACATATGCCGTCACAATGAATCATATAAAGCATTACGAGGAAGCATATAAGGCATTACAAGGAAGCATATAAGACATTACGAGGAAGCATATAAGACATGATGTGGGCCTAACTACCCGGACATAACAATGATAGCCGCTACGTACGGACTCTCGTCACTTGGTGCGTACGTAGCCCCCAAACAATTTAAACATAGCATATACATCACCTATGAGACTCACCTTGTGTCGAATCTACCCATCGGACCATAATTGCGCCCGAAACTCTGAACTCTACACCCGAGGACTCGCAACTAGCCAAAAGGTGTACAATTAAATCAATGCATGCACAATGTGGGAAAATTATCTTAGTTATTCAATAAAATTGCTATTCTTGAAGAATTTCCAAATTCCAACCCCGGGTCCGCATGCTCAAATTCCGAAAATTCTCGAAGGGATCACTCACCCATAGCCTAAGGATCATTAATGTGTGATTTCTACTTGAATTCATGGCCTAAAATGGAAAACCACAAAATCCTCAAGAGCCCTAAAATTACTACCTAATCCCATGATTTTTTGATAATTCAGTAGGGAAATTGAACTAGGAATTGATGTTTGAAACTAGTGAAACCATGGAATTTACTTACCTTAATAACAGTGGTGGAAGGTTCCTTGAAGAGCTCTTTAAAGACTTGAGGAGGAAGATGAAAATGGAGGAAATAGGCTAAGTCCCGTATTTAATAAAACTGCCCAGGTATTCCTTCACTGCGATCGCGAAGGCCAACTGGCCAGACCTCTGCGATCGCGACAGAGGTCCTGCGATCGCGAAGAGTAACTGTGCCCGACCCTGACATGACACTATGCGATCGCGAGGATGGGGATGCGATCGCGAAGGCATGGAGTCCAGCCTTCCGCGATCGCGAAGACTGGGATGCGATCGCGAAGGCCAAGGGTCCAACCTTCCGCGATCGCGAAGAGGAAGCTGCGATCGTGAAGAAAGATCAGCAGCCCAGCCAAATTCCTTCTCCGCGATCGCGACCCACCTTCTGCAATCGCGAAGAAGGAAACCAGACAGCAAAAATCTGGTTTTTCCAACTTAGCTCCCGGGGGTCCAAAACTCACCCGAGCCTCTCAGGACATCGTCCAAAAGCACCGGCAAGTCTGTATTCATGATACGGACTCGCTCAAACTTCCAGAATGCGAAAAATAACAACGAAACTCAGAATTCAACCCCAAACCAAATTGAATCAAGCTTAAGAACTTAGGATTCTAAAATTCATTTCAATGCGCCAAACCGGCCTATACTACTCGGAATGACTTCAAATTTTGCAGACAAGTCATAAATGACATAACAGAACTATTCCCGGTCTTGAAATTTCATTCGGACCTTGGTAACATAAAATCACACTCCAAACCAAATTTCAAATTCTATGAAAATCCTCTAAACTTCATTAACTCTAAATTTCCCATTTTGATCCGAAACCTGTCAAATCAAGTCCGTTTCTTACCTAATTTCACAAATAACTTAAAGAACACATATTGAACCTGTTCCGGGCTCCGGAACCATAATATGCGCCCGGCAGCACAGGTTTCACATCGAGGTTCATTTTCATAAGCCTTTATTATTTCCAGAAAACAATTTTCTTTAAAAATTCATTTCTCGGACTTGGGTCCTCGGAATTCGATTCCGGGCATACGCCCAAGTCCCATATTTTCCTACGGACCTTCCGGGACCGCCAGATCACGGGTCCGGGTCCATTTACCAAAAATGTTGACCAAAGTCAACTTTATTTAATTAATTATCATAAATTCAACTCTTTATCAAGTTTCCACATAAAGGCTTCCCGGCTACGTGCCCAGGCTGCGCACGTGCATCGAGGTGAGATTAACAGAGGCTTTCGAGGCCTCGGAACACAATCATAATTAAATTTACATAAGATGACCCCTTTTGGGTCATCACAATCTCCCCCTCTAAAACAAACGTTCGTCCTCGAACGGACGTAGAATCGTACCTGAAGCGCTGAATAGCTGCGGATACCTGCTCCGCATGTCCTCCTCGGACTCCCAAGTCGCCTCATTGACTGGTTGGCCCCTCCACTAGACCTTTACGGCAGAAACTCTCTTAGACCTCAATTGGCGGTCCTACCTATCAATAATAGCAACTAGCTCCTCCTCGAAGCCTAACTTCTCATCTAATTGAATAGTGCTGAAATCAATCACGTGAGAGAAATCGGCATGATATCTCCGGAGCATGGATACATGAAAAACCGGATGAACTCCTGGTAAGGCGGGAGGTAAAGCGAGCTCATAAGCAACCTCCCCGACTCGCCTCAACACCTCGAAAGGGCCTATAAACCTGGGGCTCAGCTTGCCCTTCTTCCCGAATCTCATAACGCCCTTCATCGGCGAAACCTTCAACATAACCTTATCTCCCTCCATAAATGCTACATCACGCGCCCGCTGATCTGCGTAACTCTTCTGTCTGGACTGAGCTGTGCGGAGTCTCTCCTGAATAATCTTCACCCTATCCAAAGCATCTCTCACCAGATCTGTGCCATATAACTTGGCCTCGCCAGGCTCAAACCACCCGATAGGAGAACGACATCGCCGGCCATATAACGCCTCAAATGGAGCCATCTCGATGCTGGACTGATAACTGTTATTGTATGCAAACTCCGCCAAAGGCAAGAACTGGTCCCACTAGCCCTCAAAATCAAGCACACATGCCCTGAGCATATCCTCCAAAATCTGAAATGTATGCTCCGACTGACCATCAGTCTAAGGGTGAAATGCTGAGCTGAGATCTATCTAAGTGCCCATCTCATTGTGCAATGCTCTCCAGAAGTGCGAGGTGAACTGAGGACCTCGATCTGATATAATGGACACCGGCACACCGTGCAACCGGACTATCTCTCGAATGTAAATCTGAGCCAGCCTCTCTGTAGTATAAGTAGTAGCCACAGGAATAAAATGCGCCGATTTGGTCAATCTATCCACAATGACCCAAACCGCGTCAACCTTCCGCAAAGTCCGAGGCAACCCAACCACGAAGTCCATGGTGATGCGCTCCCATTTCCACTCAGGAATGGGCATCTGCTGAAACAAGCCTCCTGGCCTCTGGTGCTCGTACTTGACCTGCTGACAATTGAGACACCTAGCCACATACTGCACTATATCCTTCTTCATCCGCCTCCACCAGTAGTGCTGCTTCAAATCACGATACATCTTCGTCACTCCTAGATGAACAGAATACCGAGAACTATGCGCCTCTGCTAGAATCTTCCCCCTCAGGCCATCAATATTAGGAACACATATACGGCCCTAGAGCCTCAAAACACCATCCTCGCCCAAAGTAACCTCCGTGGCCCTGCCCTGGACCACCGTATCCCAAAGCTCTACAAGGCATGGATCATCAAACTGCCGAGCCTTAATCTCCCCCAACAAGGAAGACTGAGCAACTACATGAGCCAAAACTCGACGAGGCTCCGAAAGGTCCAATCTCACAAGGCGATTGGCCAAGGACTGAATGTCCAAGGCTAAAGGTATCTCCTCAGCTGCAATGTAGTCCAAGCTACCCATACTCGCTGCCCTCTTGCTCAAAGCATCTGCTACTACATTTGCCTTGCCCGGGTGATACAAAATAGTGAGATCATAGTCTTTTAACAACTCAAACCATCTCTGCTGCCTCAAATTAAGGTCCTTCTGCTTGAACAAATGCTGCAAACTGCGGTGGTCAGTGTAGACCTCACATGACACACCATACAAATAGTGCCGCCAAATCTTCAAAGCATGAACAATCGCCGCCAACTCTAAGTCGTGCACAGGATAATTCTTTTCATGAACCTTCAGCTGGCGCGAAGCATAAGCAATAACCCTGCCATCCTGCATCAACACACATCCCATCCCGACGCGTGAAGCGTCGCAATACACGGTATACATCCCAGAACCGGAAGGCAACGTCAAAACTGGTGCTGAGGTCAAAGCTGACTTGAGCTTCTGAAAGCCCGCCTCACACTCGTCGGACCACCGAAACGGGGCATTCTTCTAAGTCAATCTGGTCAATGGAGCTGCAATACAAGAGAACCCTTCCACGTATCGGCGATAATAGCCTGCTAGGCCCAAGAAACTCCTAATCTCTGTAGCTGAAGTAGGACGCAACTAACTCTGAACCGCCTCAATCTTCTGAGGATCAACCTTGATACCTTCTCCAGATACCACATGCCCCAAAAATACCACGGAATATAACCAGAACTCGCACTTGGAGAACTTAGCATACAACTTCTGTTCCCGCAAGATCTGGAGCACAACTCTCAAATGCTGCTCATGCTCACCCAGGCTCCGCGAATAAATCAAGATGTCATCAATGAAGACGATGACGAAGGAATCAATATACGGCCTGAATACCCTATTCATCAAGTCCATGAATGCTGCTGGGGCATTAGTTAAACCAAAGGACATCACCAGGAACTCATAATGGCCATATCTGGTACGAAATGCAGTCTTCGGAACATCTGAAGCCCGAATCTTCAACTGATGATAACCCGATCTCAAATCAACCTTGGAAAACACACGAGCACCCTGCAACTGGTCAAATAAATCATCGATGCGCGGCAGAGGATACTTATTCTTAATAGTAACCTTATTCAGCTGGCGGTAATCAATACACATCCGCATAGACCCATCCTTCTTCTTCACAAATAGGACTGGAGCACCCCACGGCGACACATTCGGTCTGATGAACCCCTTAGCCAACAACTCCTCAAGTTGCTCCGTTAACTCTTTCAACTCCTTAGGAGCCATACGATACGGGGGAATGGAGATAGGCTGAGTATCTGGAGCTAAATCAATACAGAAATCAATATCTCGATCTGGAGGCATGCCTGGAAGATCCGAAGGAAATACGTCTGAAAACTCTCGTACCACCGGCACTGAATCAATAGTCGAAGACTCGGCGGTGGTGTCCCGCACATAAGCAAGGTAAGCCAAAAAACCCTTCTCGACCATATGCCGAGCCTTTATGAAGGAAATGACTCGGCTGGATGCACTAACTGAAGAACCTCTCCACTCTAGCCTAGGCGACTCAGGCATGGCTAAGGTGACTATCTTGGCATGGCAATCTAACACAGCATGATAAGGAGATAGCCAATCCATGCCTATGATAACCTCAAAATCAATCATATCCAGCAATAAAAGATCTGCTCTGGTATCGAAACCGCAGAAAGTGATCACACAAGACCGATAGACCCGGTCTACCACCACAGAATCGCCCACAGGAGTGGACACATATATAGGAGAACCCAAGGACTCACGAGGGACATCCAGAAAATGAGCAAATAGTACTGAAACATATGAATACGTGGATCCTGGATCAAATAGTACCGAAGCCTCCCTACCACATACTGAGATAATACCTGTGATTACGGCGTCTGAGGCCACTACATCTGATCTGGCCGGAATGGCATAAAATCTGGCTAAGTCTCTTGAAGACTGAACTCCCCCAGAGTGAACAGGAACTAACTGACCTCCCCCTGACCGCCCTCCCCCTCTAGGACGACCCCTGCCTACCTGTCCTCCACCTCTAGGTGGCCAGACTGCTGATGCTGGACCCATAGGCTGATACCCCGCTGCACTGCCTAGCCCCAAATCCTGGGACACTATCTCTACATATGACCTAGATCTCCACACTCAAAGCAACCTCTAGGTACCATAGCCTGCTGCCCCAAAGAGTAAGACCCCTAAATAGTCAAGAAGCGATGTGGACCCTCGGGCATAACACTAAAATAAGAACCGAAGGATCTCTGGCGACTGTAGTGACCACTAGGTGAACCTTGAGTGGCTGGAGGACGATAGGAACGCTCTGGCGTGGCACTGAACTGAGGCCTCGTTGGACCACCTCGAGGAGGTAGTGGAGGTGCTGAATATGGAAGCCTGCTGGGCTGACCACCCCCGAACTGAGCTCTGCTCCTAGCCGGAGCATCCCTGAAAACCCCTAAGAACCTAGCCCTCTTGTCCCGTTGACCCTGTTCCCTGCTCCTCAACTGATACCCCTCAATCCGTCGAACTATCTCAACTACAAGCTGGTAAGGAGTACCCATATCCACCTCTCGGCCCATGGTGGCCCTAATATCTGAATGCAACCCGGCCACAAACTGCCGCACTCTCTTGGCATCGGTAGGCAATATCATAAGTGTATGGCGTGACAACTCTGAAAATATGGCCTCATAATCTGCCACTGTCATCTGCCCCTGCTCTAGCTGCTCAAACTGACGCCGCAACTCTTCCCTCTCAGAGGGTGGAATATATCTGTCTAGAAACACCTGCACGAACTGATCCCAAGTGACAAGAGGAGAATCTGCTGGCCTGCTGAGAATATATAACTGCCACCACCTGCGAGCTCTACCTTCCAACTGAAATGTGGTGAAATCCACTCCATGGGACTCCAAGATCCTCATGTTGTGCAGTTTGTCCCTGCACCTATAGATGAAATCCTGAGCATCCTCACCCCGCTCACCCTCGAAGACTAGAGGGCGAAGTCGGGTCCATCTATCCAACATCTTATGTTGGTCACCCTCTGCAACTGGCCTGGGCTTTATGGCTGCTACCACGGGCTGAACCCCACCCACGGGCGGTGTGCCCGGGGTATGACGTCCTGCTGCTGCCTGACTTGTGGACTGAGCGGTATGGGTCTGGACTCCCCCTCCCGCCTGAGAAGTAGCAGGGTCGGCTGGAAATAAACCAGCTTGGGACATAGTGCCCATGACCTCCTGTAAGCCTGGCCCCGTCATGAAATCCACTGGAGCAGGTGCTGCTGGAGGCACCTCATCCTGCTCCTCCATAATAAGGTCCTCTGGTGGTGCCACTAGTATAGCTCTAGGACGCCCTCGTCCCGTACCTCGAGCAGGTGCTCTACCCCTGCCCCTACCCCGACCTTGGGCGGCGGGGGCAGCGGCATCTCCCGGACCAGAAGCATCGGATGCACGCGTCCTCACCATATGTGAGAGAATAGAAGAATAAGTTTGAGTACATCATAGATTGCACGACAGAATATAAATAAAGGGAAGTTTCTTAACACCATGTAGCCTCTTGAAGATAAGTACAGACGCCTCCGTACCGATCCGCAAGACTCTACTGGGCCTGCCCGTGACTCGTGAGACTTACGTGAACCTAGGGCTCTGATACCACATTGTCACGACCCAGAATCCTAATCCAGGTCGCGATGGCGCCCAACGATGGGGTTAGGCAAGCCAATATGAATTACACTAGGTGTTACCCTTCCCATTTGATTAAACAAGTCAATATTCAAAAAAATTAGACAATTAAACATGATGATAGCTTGATATTAAAATAAGATCATAACACTACATGGACGAAATAAAGCATATGTATGCCTATACAACCCAAAACCAAAAATATACACTACGTGTGTGCCAGGAACTAGTGTCTCAAGTGTCATGGGCATACTAACAGAATATATAAAGGATAATGATATATACAATCCCGCTGTCTGCATGAATAGACGGGAAACAAAAGTAAATGAAACTTCATGGTGCTTCTGGGAATCGCCAGAGAAAGCAGCTCACCGTGAAGTCAAGTCCGCTACGGTCACTATCAGGATCTGGTCTGATAACCAGATGCACCAGCCTCAAAACCTGTATAGTTAAGTACAGAAGTGCAGCATAAGTACATATTAAAATAAATATGCACCCAGTGAGTATCCCGTCTAATTTCGAAGAAGTAGTGACGAGAGGTCGACTTGACACTCACTAAGGTCCAACATCATGATATAACAAAGATAAAATAAAACAGTAGGCATGTAAGACAGTGAGTAGCAATTATGTATAAAGCACAAAAATCCATGAAGATACTAGAACAAAAACAATGGCCACTTCCTTCCCCGAAGATATCTCATACAAGTAAAAATCCATGAAAACAATGTCAAATAATCATGCGCACACAGGAATAAGACAACCGGCCGGAGTCATAAGGAAAAATAGCTATGCACTGTCGGGGATCGACCGGCCCGTCCCAAAAGTGCATGCTTACCATAATCATATCTACGCACTGTCGAGGATAGATCGGCCCGTCCCAAAAGTGTGTCTTTCAATGTAACCATATCAATACATAATACAACTTCGTCCATGAACTTTCGAGGATCGAACGGCCCGTACCAAGAGTGCATTCTTAATTATCACCTTTGTGCACTGCCGGGGATCAACCGGCCCGTCCCAAAAGTGCATCTTTCAATCCGCCGTGGCGTACGACCGGCTCCCATAAGAGTGGGGAAAATCACACATCGCTCGCGGAATGTAAATTGCGAAGCGGTCACATGCACACACAATATCTTATAAAACTTACTTTCCATAACAAATTCCTTTCAATTCAACAATTTCCATAAAGACTCAAAGGAACAATACTATACAAAACATGATCTCATAGTACATATGGCGTCACAATGAATCATATAAAGCATTACAAGGAAGCATATAAGGCATTACAAGGAAGCATATAAGGCATTACGAGGAAGCATATAAGACATGATGTGGGCCTAACTACCCGGACATAACAATGATAGCCGCTACGTACGGACTCTCGTCACTTGGTGCATACGTAGCCCCCAAACAATTTACACATAGCATACACATCACCTATGGGGACAATTCCCTCTTACAAGGTTAGAAAGGAGACTCAGCTTGTGTCGAATCTACCCCTCAGATCACAATTGCGCCCGAAACTCCGAACTCTACACTCGAGGACTCGCAACTAGCCAAAATGTGTACAATTAAATCAATGCATGCACAATGTGGGAAATTATCTTAGTTATTCAATAAAATTGCTATTCTTGAAGAATTTCCAAATTCCAACCCGGGTCCGCATGCTCAAATTCCGAAAATTCTCGAAGGGATCACTCACCCATAGCCTAAGGATCATTAATGTGTGATTTCTACTTGAATTCATTGCCTAAAATGGAAAATCACAAAATCCTCAAGAGCCCTAAAATTACTACCTAATCCCATGATTTTTTGATAATTTAGTAGGGGAATTTAACTAGGAATTGATGTTTGAAACTAGTAAAATCATGGAATTTACTTACCTCAATAACAGTGGTGGAAGGTTCCTTGAAGAGCTCTTTAAAGACTTGAGGAGGAAGATGAAAATTGAGGAAATAGGCTAAGTCCCGTATTTAATAAAACTGCCCAGGTATTCCTTCACCGCGATCGCGACAAGGGCCCTGCGATCGCGAAGGCCAACTGGACAGACCTCTGTGATCGCGGCAGAGTCCTGCGATCGCGAAGAGTAACTGTTCTCGGCCCTGACTTGACACAATGCGATCGCGAGGATGGGGATGCGATCGTGAAGGCATGGAGTCCAGCCTTCAGCGATCGCGAAGACTGGGATGCAAGCGCGAAGGCCAAGGGTCCAACTTCCGCGATCGCGAAGAGGAAGCTGCGATCGCGAAGAACAATCAGCAGCCCAGCCAAATTCCTTCTCCGCGATCGCGACCCACCTTCTGCAATCGCGAAGAAGGAAACCAGACAACAAAAATCTGGTTTTTCCAACTTAGCTCCCGGGGGTCCAAAACTCACTCGAGCCCCTAGGGACCCCGTCCAAAAGCATCGGCAAGTTTGTATTCATGATACAGACTCGCTCAAACTTCCGGAATGCGAAAAACAATAACGAAACTCAGAATTCAACCCCAAAACCAAATTGAATCAAGCTTAAGAACTTAGGATTCTAAAATTCATTTCAATGCGCCGAACCGGCCTATATTACTCATAATGACTTCAAATTTTGCAGACAAGTCATAAATGACATAACGGAACTATTCCCGATCTCAGAATTTCATTCGGACCTCGGTAACATAAAATCACATTCCAAACCAAATTTCAAATTCTATGAAAATCCTCAAAACTTCATTAACTCTAAATTTCCCATTTTGATCCGAAACCCGTCAAATCAAGTCCGTTTCTTACCAAATTTCATAGATAACTTAAATAACACATATTTAACTTGTTCCGTGCTCCGAAACCATAATACGGGCCCGGCAGCACAGGTTTCACATCGAGGTTCATTTTCATAAGCCTTTATTATTTCCAGAAAATAATTTTCTTTAAAAATTCATTTCTCGGACTTGGGTCCTCGGAATGTGATTCCGGGCATATGCCCAAGTCCCATATTTTCCTACGGACCTTCCGGGACCGCCAGATCACGAGTCTGGTCCGTTTACAAAAAATGTTGACCAAAGTCAACTTTATTCAATTAATTATCATAAATTCAACTGTATATCAAGTTTCCACATAAAGGCTTCCCGGCTACACGCTCGGGTTGTGCACGTGCATCGAGGTGAGATTAATGAAGTATTTCGAGGCCTCGAAACATAGGCATAATTAAATTTACATAAGATGACCCCTTTTGGGTCATCACAATCGCATCGGTGAAGGATTGGCCTAGACCAACGACCCCGACAGAGATTCGCAGTTTCTTGGGTTTAACTGGATATTATTAGAGGTTCGTGGAAGGATTCTCTACTCTCACCTCCCCATTGACTAAGCTGACAAAGAAATCGATTAAGTTCTAGTGGTCCGATGCTTGTGAACAGAGTTTCCAGGAATTGAAATCAAGATTGACTTCGGCGCCGGTTGACCTTGCCAGAAGGTACAGAGGGGTTTGTGGTGTACTGTGATGCTTCAAGGGTTGGTTTGGGATGTGTGTTGATGCAATGTGGTAAGGTTATAGCGTATGCTTCAAGGTAGCTCAAGAATCACGAAAAGAATTATCTTACGCATGATTTGGAGCTCGCAGCGGTTGTTTTTGCATTGAAAATCTGGCGGCATTATCTTTATGGGGTCCATGTGGACGTGTTCACAGACCACAAGGGTCTTCAGTATTTATTCAAACAGAAGGAATTGAACTTGAGGCAGAGGAGGTGGTTGGAATTGCTCAAGGATTATGGTATGAATATCTTGTATCATCCAGGGAAGGCGAATGTGGTGGCAGATGCTCTCAGTCGGAAATCCATGGGTAGTTTGGATCATTTAGAAGCAGTTCAGAGGGCTTTGGCTCGGGAGGTTTACCAGTTGGCCAGTCTGGGGGTTTGTCTTTCGGCCTCAGACGAAGAAAATGTTGCGGTGCGTAACGGAGCTGAATCTTCGCTTGTGTCGGAAGTCAAGGAAAAATAATTCAACGATCCAGCATTGGCACAGTTAAGGGAGGCAATTCTAAATCACAAGACCACAACTTTGTCACTCGACAATAGTGACGGTGTTTTGCGGTGTCAAGGAAGACTATGTGTTCCGGATGTGGATGACCTTCGGGAGAGGATAATGGCAGAGGCTCACAATTCTAGATATTCCGTTCATCCAGGCTCTATGAAAATGTATCATGATCTCAAAGAGATTTATTGGTGGAATGGTATGAAGAGGGGTGTGGCGGACTTTGTGGCTAGGTGTCTGAACTGTCAGCAAGTGAAGGCCGAGCATCAGAGGCCTGGTAGGTTGGCACATCTTATGGAAATACCAATGTGGAAATGGGAGATGATCAATATGGATTTTGTGGTAGGGTTACCCCGCACTCCGCGTAAGTTCGACTCAATTTGGGCAATAGTGGATCAACTCACGAAGTTAGCGCATTTCTTGCCGGTCAAGTCCACCGACACTACAGAACAATATGGTCAGTTGTATATTAAAGAAATAGTCAGGCTCCATGGCACTCCAGTTTCTATTATCTCGGATCGAGAGGCTCAATTCACAGCTGACTTTTGGAAGAAATTTCAGCAAGGTTTGGGTACGCAGGTAAATCTCAGCACAACCTTCCATCCATATACTGACGGGAAAGCAGAGCGGACTATTTAGACGCTTGAGGACATGTTATGAGCTTGTGGGCTTGATTTTAAGGGTATCTGGGATGATCAATTGCCACTTATAGAATTTTCTTACAACAACAGTTTCCATGCTAGTATTCAGATGGCCCCATTTGAGGCATTGTACGGAAGAAGGTGTAGGTCTCCGATTGGATGGTTCGAGGTTGGAGAGGCAGAACTGTTAGGACTGGATCTTGTGCATCAATATATGGAGAAGATTAGAATCATAAAGGATAGGTTGAAAACTGCTCAGAGTCGTCAGAATCCTATTCGGACGTTCGTCGCAGGGATTTGGAGTTCCAAGTAGATGATTGGGTATTCTTGAAGGTATCTCCCATGAAGGGGGTCATGCGGTTTGGAAAGAAGGGGAAATGGAGCACAAGGTATATCGGGCCGTGTAGGATCGCTCAGAGGATAGGACAGGTGGAATATAGGCTGGAGTTGCCTCCTGAAATGTCATTAGTGCACCCGGTGTTTCATGTGTCCATGTTAAAGAAGGTGATTGGAGATCCATCTGTCATCGTGCCGGTTGAGACCGTTGAAGTTGATGAAGAATTGTCATATGAAGAAGTTCTAGTTGCTATCCTTGATAAGCAGATTCGTAAGTTGAGGAACAAGGAGAATGCTTCGGTTAAAGTGTTATGGCGAAATCAACAAGTCGAGGAAGCCACATGGGAAGCGGAAAATGAAATGAAAGAGAAATACCCTCATTTGTTTGAATAAGTCAGGTAGTTGTTATGAAAGTTGTCATCTATAAGTAATTGCATTTTGTGTCATATTTTGTGCAAGACCACTCCACTCCCCTAATCCCCCTTCTCTTATGACTTCTCAACTTTGTGCCATATTTGTATGTATTGTGTTAGTTTAATTATGTGCAACTCATTGAAGTAACTGAATTATGTGCAATCCGTTGTGTTAACTGAACTATGTGCAACTTGTGAAGTAACTGAAAGTGTGTGGAACTTGTTGAAATGTGTTTCGGGGGCCCTCTATCAGGTGGATAAGTCTATTTACAAAGGAAGCTCTAGCGAAATTTTTAGAAAATATCGGAGTTAGTGAAAATTGGGGGTTGGCATTTGCTGTTTTCATACCCAAGTGATTCCCCGATCCTCATTCGAGGACGAATGATTTTAAGTGGGGGAGGATGTATAGACCCGTTTTTTTTTTTTTACTAAAAGCGATGCCCGGATAGGTCCCCATGTTGATATAACTGTAGGAATTCTTAAATCGGACCATTTTGGAGTGAAAAGCACCCCAGGACTTAGAGGATTTGATTTCTCAAATTTGTGGGGATCTGCGGTCCACTATGCGATCGTAGATCAGGTATGCGGACCGCATAGTGGTCGCATACTTGGACAGTCTGTTGTCCATTTTGAGGACAGCTATGCGGCCCAAAATGCGATTGCATTTCATGAATGTGGGACGCATAGTTGTCGCATTCTTGCACCTATATTTTGCGGAGGGAGTTATGCGGCGCACTATGCGATCGCATAACAGGTATGCGGACCGCATAGTTTCCGCATACCTGGACAACCTGCTTTTCTTTTTGGCCCAGCTGAGGGCCAATTATGCGGCAGGTTTGCGGACCGCATAACCGGAATGCGATCGCATTCCGGACCGCAAACCTGCATCGGGCTTCTAATTCTCTAATTTTTAAACCCGGCCCCCAGCCTAATAAAACACCCATCCCCTTTATTTTTAACTATAATCTGGTAAATTAGAGAGAAGCAAGAGTGAGTTCTTGAGAGAGAAAGTCCCCACATTCACCAATTTGATTCTCCATCGTCACTCAGGCCTGGAATTGATGAGTAATACGTCATCTTCTTCACCATAAGAGGTAAGCTTCCACCCCATTACCCTTAATTCTCAGATTCTAGTTGAAATGAAACACGCATAGGTTAGTTCTTGGAGATGGGGTTAAGAGTCTTGCATGCATGTAATTAATTTACCATAATCTAGTAAAGGGAAGTAGGTTAGAGTAATCTTCCACTAAGAAGGGGTTATGAAATCTAAAGGAACACATAGCGTTTGATAAAATGCCCAAATGAGTTCAAGACATGTTCATGATTCCTAATTCTAAGTTTAAATGTGTCACATTGTGAATTAGATTGAAGGTGCTAGAAGGTCCGGTGATTTGTGATAGAAATTAAGGAAAAATCCCGACTCGAGGTATGTATGGATAACTCTAATATTCATAGGATACACCCGTTTGTGCTCGCTTTTCGGGTATGATTCTCTTGTTGATTATCTATGGAATTTATGTGTTCTATGTGCCTAATTGAGAAATCCTTGCTTCTATGTTGTTCCATGTTACTACCATGTTGTTATGCTATTTGAGTGTATAAATTGTGATCATCATGTCCCCTCTTTTACTATGTGTGCGATCCTCTTATGTGATGGGCGTGGTAAATGTGAAAGGTTGGATTGATATGGAATATGAATCAAAAGATTGTAATGATTTGAAAATATGAATCAAGAGGTTGAATTGATATGAAATATGAATCAATGAATTGGGTTGTTATGGAATATGAATTAAAGGATTGGGTTGACATGAAAGATGAATCAAGAGATTCTAATGATATGAAAGATGAATCAAAGAATGAAATGATGTGTGATGGGAATCAAAAGACGGAAAATGATAAGTGACCTAAAATATCCATGAATCGACAGAAGAATGTCCTAGGGTGAGATGGCCTATCCGATCGGGCCGAGATCGGAATCCATGCTGTACACATGGAGACATGAAATTGTGATATCATGATGATTATAGCCTCACTGTTTCAGTTGAGATGGCCTAGCCGGTCGGGCAGTGACCGAACTCCGTGTGAACATTCCACAGTGGTGATATGAGATGTGATGATATTCGGGCCTCACCTAGGATGGCTTAGCCGATCGGGCAGTGATCGGACTCCGTGTGACAACGACACGGTGGATCAACAATAATAATAACAAGATGAACTTAAAAGAACATTAACCAAAAGATGGCAAAACGGGACGGGGGATGTGGAAATTCTTGTTTGTGTTTTCCCTTTCTTTGGTGAATCGTCGTATGATGTCTCTATTTGTGTCTTTGACTGTTGATGTTTATCCTATCTAGAGTAGGTTTGTTCATACATACTAGTACTATTCAATGGTACTAACGTCCTTTTTGCCGGGGGCGCTACATCTTTTATATGGATGTAGGTGGTTCTGTAGCAGGTAGCGCCGATCGCCGATAGTGGTACTTTCCCTTCCTTCCTTCCAGCAGTTCTGGTGAGCCTCACGTCCTCTCGAGGCCGTGTGTAGTTCATGTTGACTTTCTTTTGTATATGTTGTTTCTTTTGAGGTATAGCCGGGGCCTTGTTGCCAGCAAGTCCATGTACACTTCTCCGTACTCTTAGAGGCTCCGTAGATATTATGTGAATTGTAAATATATTTTGGGTAGATGTTGTACTTACTCGTAATCGTGGTCCCGTATCGGGAATGTCGTATTTAGTATGTATGTTTTGGAAAGATCTAATGTTAAAACGTTAAAAGAGGAAGAATGGAATTTATGTTGTGAATACACGTTTTGATTGTCTCTTGCTATTTTATATAATTAATGTATGCTATAACCACGGGGAAACGCGTCGGGTAGGAAAGGCAAATCAAGTTCGCTTGACCGGGTTCATTCGGTTAGGCGCCGGTCCCGTCCCTCGATTTTAGGGGTGACACATCTGCTCCTTTGTTGCATATTTGCAGTAGCTATAGAGTTAAGTGTATTCCTTGAGTTCTTACTTCTCGCCAAAATCAGCGGAGGATACCATAGTAACACAGAGATTGGAAAAATAGGGAAACAAATGAGGAAGTTATGGCGACTAGTCTTCTTATGCAATCTTTGGACGAACTAGACGAATAGGAACAAATGAATATTTGATGAAGTTGAGAAATAAACATAGGTTTTTTTTTGGATGAAGTAATGGGACTATTCAAAAGCATTAATAAGATGCATAGTGAAAATCGCATCTGCTCATTTACAACAATTTAAACTACAACTAAGAGAAATCAACATAGAGAATTGAGTGTCTAATATTTCACCTTCACACTTTTGATGTAAAGAAAACGTCCTCAATGTAGTTGGATAGATTTTTTGGAAGCTCAATGCTTTCTTTTTTTGAAAAAATGAAAACTGGTTTTACATAAGGTATACTCGTACATACAAACAGTTACCTGTTGGATGATTGAAGGCACTGTTGATGATTGGAGAAAATAAGAAAGAGAAGAAGAGAAAAAAAAGGAAAATGATGTAACTAAATCCCTTGATTGAAGGTACAAATAATGTATCTGAGAGCCTTTTAAGGTGTATTGTGTATATTTTGTAAACAAAACTTGTTTATGCCAGGTAATTAGTTAAACATGGACATTAAGGATTATAAAGTTTCAAATAGTGTATAAGAACGAAAAAATCCCAAATTTTAATTGTCTAGACCTAGCTTTAAGAATCTTTGCAACTTTTATTTTTATTTTAGGTTTTATTTTTCTTGGTCTTGGACTTTCTTAATTAGATAAAAATTAAGTAATATTCATCTAGAATATACAATTAACTATACATCACATTGATTAATTGCTACAAATAAACTAAATTTATGAATTAAACTAATTGTATTTTGTTTATTTTTGATTTTCTTCCTGGCAAAAAGAGGATAGTATCCACATTTGTTATTCACTCAATAAATTCTTTTTTAAAATTTTATTTATGTTAACTGGCAAAAATAATCAACGACGACGAAGACCTCCGGCGGAGCTGGTGGTTACATCCGCCATGGACGGAGAGGAGCACAAAGAAGTACTATCCAACTTATCAAATACCGAATTGACCGAAAAAATTAGGAGGCTTAAAAGGTCTCTGTCCGGCACCATTGGTGCTAGGTTACGCGATGGAGGTGAAAAGCTTAGGGCAAATATCAAACTGCACGAGGGTGAATTAGAACGGCGGCAGCGGGTCAGTTTTCAAACGTTTTGACTCTGACTTTTATTCTGTCCCTCTTTGGTTAATTTCACAGTTCCATTTCTAGCATTGTGTGCTTGTAGGTATTTTCGTGCTTGTGCATTCACTGCATTTCGTAAGATTTTAATCATGGGAGTAATTTACTAGAATGCTATTTTTTGTTTTACACTCAGCTGCACAGAGTAAATAGTGATTGAATTGCTGTACTTAATGTCTCGGTACACTTTGGAAAAGTATGAACTAGGAGTAGTGTGATTGTGAGCTATGTAGAGTACCATTTCGTGCAAAATGTGGGATTTGTTTTTTATTATAACAGTCTCTACGTGCTAGTGTTGGAAAGTTCAGTAATTTTATTCAACATTTTGGTAAGGAACACACTGATGCAGATCACTCAGTGTTTACTCATATTTCACCTGGTTAATGTGCTTATGCGGTGGTGTCTGTAGACAACATAGTTATTAGACTCATTACGAAAGATGACTGAGAAAATCATCCAGTTAAAGAAACATCTTGACGGACATTTCAAGCTGTAAAAGGATTGATTATATATTATGTCAAGAGGTAACAAATATGTATACAAGTACATAAAACCTTAATTGTAGAAAGAATCAAAAAGGAGATCCTATAGATTTGTTGTGAATCCCTATTACTTTGCTACGTTCATTACATAAGAGTATGTATACGTTCATTAAGTAACAGAATATGTCTACGTTCATTATGTAACACTCCCCCTCAAAGTGGAGCATAGATATTGATCATGCACAACTTGTTAGGAAGGTAATCAACTCAAATTCCATTCAATACCTTTGTGAACTAATTAGCTGGTTGCTCTCGTGTCTTCACGTAGCTAGTGGAGATCAAGTTCTCCTGAATTTTCTCACTAATAAAATGACAGTCAACCTCAATATGCTTAGTTCTTTCGTGATACACCGAATTTGACGCAATATGGAGGACAACTTGATTGTCGTACCAGAGTTTTGCTGGTATTGGATGCTCCAACTCAGTTTTAGTCAAATATGATGTATCCACATAAATTCACGCTTAGACTCTGACATAGCTCTGTACTCGGATTCTGCACTGGATCGAGGTACAACACTTTGCTTCTTACTCCTCCAAGATACCAGGTTCCCTCCAACAAAGACATAATAGCCTGTTGTTGATCTTCTATCAATTTTGGATCTAGCCAAGTCAGCACCTGCATAACACTCAATACGAGTATGGCCGTGATTGCTATATAATATGCCTAGTCCAGGAGTTCCTTTCAAGTAACATAAAATCTGTTCCAAAGCTGCCCAATGTTTGACCGTTGGTGTAGACACGAACTGACTAACAACACTTACCACAAAAGCAATATCTGGACGAGTCACAACGAGGTAGTTTAATTTTCCATCTAACTTCCTGTATCTCTCTGGATCATCAAAAGGATTGCCATCATCTTTCATAAGATGCACATCACGAACCATTGGAGTACTGCAGGATTTAGCTGCCAACTTTCTAGTTTCTGCGATCAAGTCAAGAATATACTTTCTTTGGGACAAAAGAATTACCTTCTTGCTTCTATTTACTTCTACTTACAAAAGTATTTCAACATGCCCAAGTCATTTGTATGAAACTTAGTATGCAAGAAAGACTTCAGGAAGAGATTCCCGCATAGTCACTTCCTGTAATAACAATGTCATCAACATACACAACAAGGAGAATAATGCCGGCTGCTGATTGCCGATAGAAGACTGAGTGATCACACTTGCTCATATTCAGCCCAAACTCCTGAATACTTCACTGAACTTGCCAAACCAAGCTCGAGGACTCTGCTTCAAGCCATACAAGGACTTCTTATGATAGACTTTCCCATACTCCCCCTGAGCAACAAAACCGGATGTTCGCTCCATATACACTTGCTCCTGAAGGTTACCATAGAAGAATGCATTCTTGATAACTAACTGATGTGAAGACCAATTTTCTGAAGCAACTAGAGAAATAAATTAGTGGACAAAAGTGAGTTTGGAAATCCAGGAGAAAGTGTCAAAATAATCCACCCCATAAGTTTGAGCATAACTTTAGCCACAAGTCTAGCCTTAAGTCTTGCTACGGAACCATCTGGATTAACTTTAACTGTGAAGACCCACTTACATCCCGCTGGTTTCCTTCCTTTAGGTAAATCCACCAAATCCCATGTGTGGTTATTCTCTGAGGCATGCATTGCATTAGACCATCCGGGATGATTCAAAGCCTTCTTCGCAGTTTTGGATTTTCAAGTACGTATACCTTTGCGAAGAGCAATAGGAAGGTCAAGGACTTCTGGAGGACCAGGCGGATGACGAAGGAACTGTTGCAGGACATGTCTTATTTGTCTCTCGCCTTTGCGAGTAAACTTGAACAATTGATGGTCTTGATAATACAGTTGGAGTAGGTGCTAAAGGCATACTAGTTGATTGGTGTTCAATAGAAGAACTACGAGCCGGAGGAACATCTGGCTGTTCTGTTAAAGCACGAGTAACTTAATATCTTAGCCACTCATCTTCCTTCCCTGATTTATCGAAATGGAAGGTGCATAGAAGAATGATGTAGTCTCTGAAAATATCACATTAGTTGACACCAATTATTTGTCAAGTTGAGCATAATAACATCCAAACCCTTTCTCAAGGAGAGAATAGCCCAAGAAACACACTTCAATGCCTTGGGATCCAACTTGGTAAAAGATGGTGGAACATCTTGAACATAACATGTGCATCCAAACATCTTAGGTTCCACTGAAAATAATGTTTGTTTGGAAAAGGAACACTATAAGGCACATTACCACCAAGCACAATATATGGCATGCGATTAATCAGAAAAGAAGCCGTAGAGACTGCATCAACCCATAACTGTTTAGTAACATTCATTTGGAACATAAGTGTCCGAGCTGTCTCAAGTAGATGCCTATTCTTCCTCTCAGCAACTCCATTTTGAGTTGGTGTATCAACACATCAAGACTGATGTAGTATACCGTGCTGTCTCATGTAGGACTGAAATAACTCTGACATGTATTCTTTAGCGTTATCACTCCTTAGAATATGCACTGAAGTATTGAATTGAGCTTCAAGAAGCATCAAAATTTTCGGTGCTTTACTATGTGCCCTTCATCTTTTTGTTTCATTTTTATCATTTTTTCTACTTAATTCTACTGGGATGTATAGGAGCTTTGCTTTATCTAAATGTCCGTATAGTGCTGAAGCTCCCGCATGGATAAAGAGCACACATCCTGCCTAAGCCTACTGTGTCCACCCCCCATCTTGAAGATATTTTAGTTTTCTCTAGGTATTCTGCGAGTTTCTTCATACAAGCAGGATTTGTTGTGGATTTGTGTGCATGTGCATGGACAACTATGTGGAAATCAAAATTGTCTTATTTGTCATTTTAAGTTGCTTTACTCAAGTTATTATTTCAAAAAGGACTGCCTGAAAGTTGGATTGCGACTTGATAGGTGCACCTGATGACTTCGAGCCACAGGCTTCACCATCTGTATCCTCTCCGCAGTCCACATTTGCTGCTTGTTTCTTGAACAAGTTGAAAGCAAAAGTATAATATCAATCTTATACTCATTTTTCTTCTGCTTGGAGTTACCAATAATTTATTTTTACTTTGTTTATTGATTAGCAGGCAGATTATAAGACAGCCAATGCTATCAAAAAAGAATTATACGCCCTGAATCCCTGTGACCACAAAAGTACATTAAACAGGCAGTTTTCACAAAGAAAATGCAAGCAAGAGTTGTTGTCGCAGGAAGCACCTTATAAGTTTCCTGTAGACAAAGGTGAAAGCGTTTTAAATATTGATCTAAAGGGAAGGGACTCTTCTACTCCTTGTTATACTGAAGAAAAATTTGCCAGCTGTTTCTCGAAGAAGTATGTGCCTTTTTTTTTGGGGGGGTGGGTCTTCTATTTCACTTAAATTTCTTAGATGATTTTTCTGCTATATCACTTTATTGTTGCTTTTATTATCTTGTTTATTACTGGAAGCTGTTACTATTAATAATTAGGGTAATTGAATAAGGTTTCATTGTGAAAGATGGGCCCACTAAACTTTAGTATAGAGCAATGGAAGTTTCAAAGCAGCTGCTGTTTTTACTTTGTAAGTTATGTACTGCTGTGAAATATGTAGAGGAGACGTGACTAAGTATTCTATTTTAAGAAGGTGGACAATGTTTTCGGATGGCCCAAAATAGAAATCTGAACTTTCAGTTTGAGATATGAAGTATTAAATATGACTTTATTTATTTTCAGCAGTTGTACTTGCTGAGTCGCTGCAGAGTGACATGCACAAGAGCATATGGGTGTAGAAATGGTTTGATATATCTGGCAGAACAATGTTCATTTCTATGATTATGTGATTGCATAGTTGCTACCAGATCTGATCTCTGTAGTTCTTATTCTGCAACCATCCTTGTCCATTTTAGTTACACTCTGTCTGCAGCAAGTTTAAAATGAATTGTAATTTCTAATTTGAGAGTTATAGGTCCTTTACAACACAAACCATTAGGTCCCTTAAAATTTATAGCTAAACAACTGGTGAGAGGTAGAAGGAACCCATTGGAATAGTTGAGGTGCGCAAGTTGGCACAGACTCCATCGTCATGGAAAAAGAAGTTATTGCCAAGCAATTAGAAAAAGGAGGAAAAATTCCTGCAGCCTAATCTTTGATCTCACTATCACTTTTGTATACTGATATTTCTTAGTCTGTTTCATTCAGCAATCTTTCTGGATAGTACTCCTTATCTTTGATCTCCCTTCCCTTTTCTACACTGATATTGCTTATTCAGTTTCATTCAACAATATTTGTGGACAACACTTCTTTCTTCTTAACTGCATAAAATTCTCTCGAGTTTGATCTGTAAAACATGTTCATTTAAATGTTATTATCAGCGAACTAGAGTTACACGATTAAATGCTCAAATAGAAATGATATTTTGGTGCACGAATATGATAAGGTGGATTAAAAGTACCTCCAGACTCTCGTGAGGAGATTCTTACAAGTGGATTGGTCTTGGTGAAGAATTAATTGTGAGGTGATTGGGGGTTACTGTTTTCAGATGATCGTGAAAGAGATTTAACAAATTCTTTTTATCTTACTAACCTAATTCTTTTTGATTATGGTAACATGGTGACATTGGAGATGGAGAGTGTGTTCCACTTAGTAAAATGTAATGCCTTACTAGGGGACGATAGGATTTCCATCCCGCAATCACATAGGAATGCTGATCCCGCATCATCATGTGATTGCTAATCCGTTCATTAGACCAGATGGGTTATTCACCTATGCAACAGACGCCAATTAGGGTTCATGATCTGAATCCCCCCAAAAATGAACCAAGGTGTGGTTAAGAGGTAGGAGGGATTGTACTCCCCCTTATCCCATACCTTATCGAGCCAAAATTGTGCTGAGAAAATGTGCACTTTTTCATGTGCGTTTGAATGACTCACTTCTTTGTCATTCTTCCCTTTGTTCCCTTTTTTCCTTTTTTTTTCCTACTTGAATTCCAACTTTTAAGTCCAAAGTTACTAGGGAGATCATTTTGGTCATGATATTACTCCCTCTATCCCATTTTATGTGACTCTGGGCATGGAGTTTGAGAAAGAAAGGACTATCAAAATTTGTGGTCTAAAAACAAGTCATAGACATTTGTGTGGCTAAAAATCATCTAATTAAGGGTAAAAAACGAAGTTTATAATTGAATTTTTTTAAAGATAGAAATGTGCCATTCTTTTTAGTACAATCTAAAATGGAAAGTGTGTCCATAGAATGAGACAGAGGGAGTAATTGATATTCTAAAGAAGCACATGTGATCTTCAAGTTATCATTTAAACGTTATTTGTAGTACTTGTTTGCTTAAAATACCATGCACGAGCCATGTATTTTTTACTTTTTATGATTATTCATTTGGTTTCCTGCCTCCCCTTGGCTGCTATTTGTACCTATTAGTGTGTTATAAATGTTGAAACAAAAGGAAAACATGTTTGCTAGTGATTTGACCTTTTTCTTTTTCAGGACTAAAGCCTCTCAAGCCCAATCTTCACATACTAAAAGGCATGCATATGTAAGGTTTCCCCCATATCTTTGTTATCCCATTCCAGCTTACTTCCGTGTAGGCATGGTACTACTTCTTCGTCACTATATTGGGAGCTGCTATTGGGTTTCTGACAATATCTTTAAGTCCTTTGGTGGATTAGCAATATCTACATACTAAAGACTGCTTTCAAATGGTTGTTCCAGTGCATATATTCTGATTTTTTCTGTTCTAGAGCAATTCTTGCCGCATATGCTGAGCTGTAAGAGTTCCTGTGGCATTGGGGGTTTAAATTCATTGGCCCATGGGTTGACTGATTGTTGGCGTACGTTTGTCTAGCACAATAGCGTTTTATCCATGATCAAACGAACAACAACCAAAACTACCTCTTTCTTTCTCTTGTTTTCTTTCGTCCTTCACGGGGTAGGGGTGGCTAGTTGCAGCAGGTACACATTGATTGATGAGCTTATTATTACTTCAACCGCTTAGTCCCTCTGTATTCTTCTTGTTTCAGTAGTCCTTAGAAGTTTCCTAGGATATATGATCCGAAAGTAGGAAAACTAGGGCAAAAGAAAGTTTGCTAAGACATTGCAGAGGGACATGATGAATTGCTGAAGCCTCTCGTGCTTTATTTGTTCTTTTTCCCCTAAATACAGTTCATTCTCTTGGAAGTCGTGAGCTTGTATTTTATTCCTAATCTGGTCTTTCTTGTCATATGGTTCTTTATTTCCCTAGGGGGAGGCTGTTGTTCTAGTGGATGAGGAGGAACCTGATGCAAATAAAGCGGCAGAGCGAGTGGACGAAGTGGTTGAATGGTAATATATTAGTATGTTTATTCTCACAATGACATATCAGCTCCTGATTTGAGTTTTAGCGAGCCAGCAATTGTTGATATTTCTTATGATCCTCTTTTTCCAGCAGAAATGCAACCAAGATCTACTATCCTTCGCGGTATGGCGTGAATGACAACCTTACTAATCCACTATGCGTTACTTATTACCTTGGGCGTACCATTTCTCTTTTATATGCTTAGTGTTTCTTTACTGTTTTTACCATTCAAATAGGGTTGATCCTGAATCAGTTGAAATTTGTTGTTCGGACATGGAATCTCTTGCACCTGAAGCATATTTGTCATCGACTATAATGAATTTCTACATACGGTAAGTTACAAAAAGATTTTGTCTAGTAGTTACTTCGTTGATCAATGAATAGATAGATTAGACATCTACTGGGAATAGGTTGCTTCATATATGGCCTACGAAAAAGGAAAAATTTAAAAGGAAAAAAAGAAAGAAATTATGGAATATCGATGTAAGTGCCAAAGAAAATAACCACCTTTTGAACATAGAGCTTTTTTCTAACTTGCTGTTTCTCATTACAGCAATTTCTAGTATAGTGTCTATTATAGAGCTTAGCTACGTTGGTGTGTGTCTGCATATGCATATACAGACAGTCATGTAATATTGATTTTTCTGAAATCTTATGTTTGAATTTGGTGGGTATCACAGTAATATTGTTTTGCCTTTTCCAACAGCAGCAATCATTTAATACTATTGCTAGTTAGTGATCACGCCCAACTCTAGTCCTAAAAAGGATAAACGGTCGCTGCAAATATAATCCGGTCTAAAAGTCCGGAGTCGAATCCCACAGAGAACTAAGGTTTCGCTATAACTGTTCAGTATCACTAAGAAGACAAGCTCGAACAATTCCTAAGTTATAAATACTAAATTAAGGAGGTCTAGAGTTATGATTTCTCCAAATGTTGGAATCCTTCCCGCTATGTTCCCTACAATTTCGCATATGTATTCTCTACTGATCGTGAGCACTTTAGGTACCGTAATTCTCTCTCGAGCAACTACAATAATTTACTAGACATTCTGTCGAACTACGCTAGTTGGATTTATTTAACCGCTTATTATGACCACGAGGCTTTGTTATTTCTAAACCTACCTTTAAACCCGCTGTATTGATTTCTCACATACGTTACGAGTGACGTTGTTCAACAATCACCTAATTATGTATCCTTTCTCAAGCAACACATAATAAATAGGCACAGTCAATCGATGGACATTTAATCAACTGAAATAAGCACGTAGTTGAACAAATAGACAAATTCAAATGTTAAATTATATTAAAACATAACAAGAATTCATCCTCCAAGAGGTTCCATCAAAACCGTAGATAACAAATTAGCTATTCATAATAGTATGTAAAACTACAGTGCTAAAAGTCATAACCAACAATGAAAAATAGGAAGAGGAAGGAAAACCTCGTAGAAGAATTTCCCGCCTTGCTCCTATTGTGTCTCTGCCTCCTTAGGTCCAAAGTGTGTCAAAAGTATGTCCAAGGTCCTCAAAATACTGTTTTTCCATGTATCTATACCAAGTAGGGTTGGGCCCAAACAATTATACCTTCTCCTACGCGAAAAAGGACATTTTTCCAGGTCAGGACGTCCGCGGCCGCGGATTCAACCACGGATTTGGCCGCGGATTTTGGCCAGTTTCTGCCTCACATCCGCGGTCAGTGCGCGGTCGTGCACTTGTCGCGATTTTTCACCCTGTTCTGCTTGGAATTTGGAAAAACGTAAAACATGAAAGTTGTAGCCCTTTGAATTAGCTTTCCAACCATATATTGTGGAGCTCAAATGAACTTCTGAGCGAAAAGTTATGTGCATTTTACTAGACAGACAATATGCCTACTCGATTCTTCGTTCGTTATTAACTATCATCCGTTGACTCCGAACACGATCCCGGCGTAATTCCTTGGCTATTACTCAGACTTCAAAGTTTCAATTCACTTGAATTCATTCCATAACATCTACATAGATCGGAATCACTCCTACAAGTCATAAAACACACAATTAGTGCAAAACACTAGCGATTAAAGCTCAAACTCAATTAAAGTGCAGTAAATTAGAGTGTAATAAGCGACTAAAATACGTAATTATAGCCTATCATCAGTTAGCTGCCTGAAATCTTTTATGGTATACTAATAATTACCTACTAATTAATAACTAATTAAAATTGCTTACGAATTTAATTTTAGGGAGTTGTTTTATATAGCTTTTCACTTTCTGTCTTCATAGAAAAAAATTGACTTCTGGAATGCATGAAGTTGGTGAACACTTGCATTATTGTTAGTTGTGTTTCCAATCTGTCATAGCATTTTAATATCATAGACGTAGCTGCTTAGTAAAGAAAGATATATTTGGTGTAGTAATAGCTTGGCACCGGTAAGAGTTGCCCACGTGTGACGAGGAGGTCATGAGTGCAAGACGTAGAAACAACCTCTTGCAAAATACTAGGTAATGCTGTGTACAATAGACCCAATTTGGTCCAATCCTTCCTAGGACCTCGAGCATAGAGGGAGCTTAGTGCCCTAGAATGGCCTTTTAGCACCCAGGGTTGAATCTTGTTTCCTTAATCCAGAGATAATAAAAAAGACTGAAGGCTACCCATTGCTGGTGTACTATTCTTAATTCCTGGCGCAGAGAAAAGAATTCCTATTAGGTGACTAAATATAAATTACATTTGTATGTAAAAGAATTTTCTTTTAATATATCTTTTAGTTACTTCTACTAATGACATCTTCTATTCTGAATCGTTTCCTTCTTATGAATCTATCTTCAATTGTTTGGAGGCACAACTGATCACACAAAAGATAAAAATCATATTAACTAGCATATTAATCATCATGATAGCTTGATATTGTGTTACTGTGTGAACTTCTCTATCAATGAAAAACATAACCTTGACTTCATGAACTGCGTAACTTTGTCTTAGTCACTAGTAAGTATTGGTGGTCAATTTTTTGGTGTTTCCAGTGAAGGGAGTAAGATGAAGCTTGATGCTGACTTTCTCAATCTGTTATACCCTAATTGCATTTTCATGTTTCTAGGTACCTCCAGAAGGAAAAAGCTCACGCAGATGTAGATGAGTATCACTTTTTCAATACATATTTCTACAAGAAGCTCAAAGAGGCTGTACTGAGCAAGGTATCGTGTTCCCTCTCAGTTAACATTTTTTCTTGCATGTTTACATTTTGTGCTGCAAGACTTGTAATTTTGTTCTAATTTCCATATTAATAACTATTTTACATCGGCTTGGCTATTAAGTTTAGATTGAATCCTGGTGTGTGCGAGTATCTATTATGGATAAGTTTAGTTTCTTTTCTTATTTTTAGTGTATTTTGAAAATTTTGCTCAAGGTAGCCATGGTATACATGTTTGACATGGGTACGTCAAGACAAATGAAAGTCTTATGTGCTATAGTTTAATATTGAACTTGGTGGAGTTATCCTAAATGAAGTACTGAACCTTGTTTGCAGCTTCTTTAATTTGGGACAAATATGGACTTGATATTTGGATTATTTTTAATACACTTGGTTGAAGAGAGCATTCGCCTTGTCTTTATTTATTTTTTCTCAAAAGATTAGATATTTAAGGTAAAATGACAAGTAAAAGGCGCTTAGACATTGATTGATTGTTGGGTAAATGTTATGTTTCTCTTATTATTTCTTATCTTGATACTATCATTATTGAAGTGTGTTACCATCTCATCTAAAAGCGCTAGCTATTAGAGAGCACACCTTTATTTTTCATGGCCAGGCACGTGAAAATTATATTGATAATGGGTGGCCGTAAGACTTGATCCTAGGATCTCTGCTTGCTCTAATACCATGTTGATGTGTGCGAAAATCTCATTAAAAGCTTAAGTTTTTAGAGAGAGCAAACTTTTATTTAATCAATTATGTCTTCAACACATCTGTATGAACACTCTGAAGACAAAATGTACAGTTGCAGTGAAATGTATGATGCTGGACAACTGTCATTTATTCTTAACTTTCTAGTTGTATATATACTGAATACTAAGGAACTACTTGATACTTTTTTCATTTCCTATACTAGTTCTTTCAGTGTATCACATCATTCGAATATCGGTAGATCTGAATCTAGTTCCTAATTTTCTACAGCAGAATGAGAAGGAAGCTTCATTTTTCAAACTAAGAAGGTGGTGGAAAGGGGTGAATATATTTGAGAAAGCCTATATATTTGTTCCCATACATGAAGAGTAAGTTCGTGATTTCCTTTACCATGACATTGGCTTACAAAACTTTAACCTAACTATGCGACTATTGGAGCTTTTGTTACTTGGTTTATTTGTGTTAGGATCTTGTAATTGTTGTGCTTATCATTTAGAATTAATTAGAGATTCATTCTCCCTGAATCTGGTAATTAAATTGATTGCCTTTCCTAACATGTACTAAACTATTTATCCCCATTTAGTTGAGGGAATAGCATACAGCGAGTTCTCTCTCAATTTCTCTTCTCTCTCACATGGTATCGGAGCACTTAGTGAGAAAATAGTCATTGTAGAAGAGAAAATCCCATTGCGGAGCAATTTTTCGGCAACTACAGCATTCGAGGTCTCTTTACTTTCCAAGGGTACTGGGCACTAGTAGGATTGGAACACTCGTGCTACCCTATCCAAGAATTGCCGCTGCTGTAGGGTTGTTCACACGCCCTCACGCACCACCACTAGAGTCAGTTCTCCGATATCATGCGCCTCTTGCACCGGTGCATACAGTGTTCTCTTGCCACTTTTCCAGTCACGGTCTTCACACCGTAGGGTTGTCTCTTGATTCCGATCTCACCCACCCAATTTTCACTAGTTTTGTTGATTGCAATTTTTTTCTGGCAAAGTTTCCGGCTTCAACTTACTTTCCACTAAATTGTGGGTATCCTGTAGGTCGTCCTACCATTCTAGACCCTGAAATCAGTTTTAAGAGCTTTTCAGGCTAGCTGACCACTTTTCCTGCCACTCTTTGTACTGCCAGTATCAGGTTCTTTAGCTTCGGATTTGGGTATGATTTTGATCAAAATATTCATCCTCTTTCTTATTATATTTCTCCATTTGCTTGGCTTTTATTGGAAAATGTCACTTGGACTGGTTGTCTTTTTGCTAACAAACTATGGGATCTAGCAATTCAAATCAAGTGATAACCAGAGAGCCTTTAATAGGTAGTGAAAACTACTTATTCTGTCGTTCTTCTGTTCAATTATGGTGCAAGGGAGTCCCGGATGACACTATTAAACAGGATAAGAGTATTGATGTGTAAGTCCCTATAGAGCGGGAGAAGATTGATGTTCAATTGTATAGCTTGTTATGGAAGTACATTAACTCATAGTTGATGCGTTTGTTTCGTCCATTCCAGACCTTTCTTCAGTTTGGGACAAGGCTCGTGCTTTATGCACATATGGCCTCTCTCACTTGTATTGTGTGATTTGTCGGTTCATAACCTTGAAAAGCAGGATTTAGATATGAACAACAAAAATAAGCCGGACTCGAATATGCCTACCTATTTTGGGCTAGTTGTCACGACCCAAACTGGAGGGCCATGACTGTCACCCGGGCTATACCTGCCGAGCCCCAACGTACATTTTAGCTATCCTTTCTTAATATCTATAAGGGACGATGAGATCAACATAAATGGTAGACATGAATTACGAACAATTAACAATGATTAATAATGGCATGAACATACATAACATGGGCCGACAAGACTGTCATGAAGCTATATATAAGGTACGAGCCGACAAGCTGACATGAGAGACTATACAACAAAAATCCGCCGACAAGGCTATCCAAACTATACATGAGTCGACACCTGTCTATGAGCCTCTAAAGGAACATAAGTGCTGCAGCATTGCCGGAACAGGGCCCCGACATACCCATAATGTCTATAACAAAAATGCATACCATGACCACGGCAAGTCCGGAGAAGGGATCGCGCCAATAACCGCTGAACTGGGCAACCTACTGTGGTGGGGGACGTCAGTACGAATAAAGTACTGGGTATGTAAGGCAAAAAGCATAAATAAGAATAGTAATGTAAAGAGGGATAGAGGATATACAACCTGTAACATCTAAGTGCCTTTGAGGGCGACTGGCGACTGACATGAAATGCATGATACATATATATATATATATATATATATATATATATATATGCATATACCTTTAAAAACATACGCCTCTATGGGCAAAATAATCATCATCATATCGTACCCGGCCTAGAAGAGGACTCGGTAAAAATGTACCCGGCCATCATAAGGTTTGTTAGAATCGTACCCGGCCACATGGAGATCAATAAAACCCAACTGATCAGTGGTTGCACAATAGGTGCCGTACCCGGCCGGCTATAGCGCGACTCAGTAGAGTAAAATAGATACATATATATAATGCATGCTGGACTCATGAGATCACGTTCTAACCCTTTCGGAGTGACGTAAGGTCGGTAACCTCTGTATACGTTATTAGAGCTAATTCGTCATCACGGATCTTATAGGAATCAAGAACCAACAACATTTGATATATAAGAATAAGAGGAGCAACATCAACATCAATCTTTCCTTAAGAAGGGAAACAATGTGAGTACTGCCAGTGTTGTCAAAGGCACGCTTAAAGCGCGCTTAAGCCCTGAAGCGAGGCTCAAAACACATTGAGCGCTTCGCCTTGCTTTGTGGGCGTTTTAGTGTCGCATCAAAGCTCCAACACATACTTTTCCTTGCCAATGAGTGTAATTCAGAAAAGGCGACCTTAAACAATTGATATTTCACTTTATCATGATTTTTTTTTTCAATTTCTTTGTCCATATATTTGTTATTCATGCTTATAATGATTAGTCTGACTACTATGCATATTTTTACTTTTTCTCCAGTTGTGCCTTTTTTCATTAAAGCCCACACTTTATTTGCGCTTTGCGCTTAAAGCCCCAACGGACCTTAGAGCTCTTTTGCGCTTTTCGCCTTTGATAACACTGGTACTGCTAGCTTCTAAGAGTGGAGTGTCTTTGGAAGCTTATTCGTTACATTATGTACAATTAGAGTCGTGCAAAAGAAAGAAATAGATAGCCTCACATACCTTGTATATACTGCCCAATCTCAAGCTATGCAAATCTCACTGCTCCTTAGTCTACAATAAGAGAAATGATACCATCGTTATCGTTTAAGCGTCGTAACTAGTATATATCAACCACAACCTATTTTACAATGAAACAGACAATACCTCCCCTATTTATATGACTTCCCACAAGCTACAACAATCACCAAACAACCCAAACAACATCAACAATAGCAACAACAACAATATAATCCAATATGAGCTTCTCCGATTATTGAGCGGCAAGCTCAACAACAACAACAACAACAACGACAATCACCCAGTATAATCCCACAAGTGGGGTTTGAGCGGCAAGCTCGTTTTTACTAATAACAAAATATAAATTGGATCTGACTCTTATTTCATAAATTAGTTTAGAACCTTCAGAACATCATAATTATATATGTACTATATGATTCCTAGTTCAGAACATCCACAAAATGCCTTCCAAAACAGCCGCATACGCCTAACACCTTAACCTTTCTCGCCAATCACTTGTTTTTCATGTTTTCTTCTTCAATCAACTTAATTAACATGTAGAACAGCTTAACAACATCATCCACAACATTATCAAATTATTTGTCATAATTTCCAGCCACCACAAAACATAAATTTAGCCACAAAACAATCCAGCCAAAAAGATAACCATATCCCATGTTCTTTCAAGTGCTATCTTATGGTTTCTCACTCAAACAACACAACCAACACAAGATTAACCTTAGGCACAATCAAGAAGATGTTATACTTACCTTGGAAAGCAGCTACAACTCGAAACCCCATCTCAACTTAGCTCATAATAGCCCACAATCACGCCACAACATCATAAAAGCATTCTCTTGTAGTCTTTAACACTTTTGATGATGATTTGAGTTGATTTCCCTTGAGTTTGGTTCTTGGATCTAAGAGATATGTCCAGTGGCGAAGCTAGTAATTTTCCTAAGGGTATTCAAATTTGAAAAAACTGAAAAGAAATTCCGGACAAAGGGTGTTCAATATGTGTTATATACCTCTAAAACGTAATATTTTACCTATATACACAGTGCAAATTTTTAACGAAGGGTGGTCAGCTGACCACCCTTGTGACCATGTGGCTTCGCCACTGGATATGTCTGATAGGGTTTTGGACAGCTTTTTGGACGAACTTTGAGTGAGAAATGATCCGAAATGAGGCTGAAACATCTTTTAAAAGTAAGGTTGGTGGCCGTCTCAAGTGGGTCCCAACCAGAGCTGCTTGCGCAGTCTTGTGAAACGCGAATATCTCCCTATTTTGACGTCGTAAAGACAAACGATTTGATGCATGGGAGACTAGACTCGTGGATCTTCAATTTGGTGGGTAGATCACCCCGTAATTCCAAGTAAATTGAGAGAAAAGCTTAGTAACATTTGACCTAAAACTTAAGTAAAATTATGAACTTTTGACGACTTCTGTTTCATAATTCGTTTGACTTCAAGACTTATGATACGAATATTATATAATTCAAATACCTTAAAACACGACCTATTAAGTACCTCTAGTTTTACCCGAAAATACGGGTTACAACATCCTTGATTCATTTAACTTCTAATACTTGTTAACCACTCTTATACACCCTTGTATCATTTAAGACTAATATGATTAACTTCTTATCATCTCAAAGATAATCTCTTCTCGGATTTATGTTGACTAACTTATGCATGATCTAACGTACGCAAATATGGGTTGTAACACCCTTCCCTGTCCTGTTAGGAACAATCGTCCTCGAATGTAAGGGTTTATGGGAGTCTAACTCATCGTGGATTCCGACGGAAATTTCCGGCCAAGTTTCCCTTATAAAATGGACACTAGCCAAACTTGCAAGCAGTTAAAACCAAACCTACGACCTCATAAGGCTATACAAAGCATTATGGATATGTACATTAACTGCACATCACCATTTTGTATTAAGGAAGAGTATTCTCAAGCTGTTGTTTACCTCATAGAGCCGTTTCCGCTTCCATTGCATCATGCGTTCCCCCGACATCCTTGTTATCTTGAATCTTGAATAGGTAAGGGTATTTAGACTTCATCTCCTCTTCTGCTTCGCATGTCATTTCTTTCGTATTCTTGTTCCTCCACAATATTGACGGAAACTACATCCTTTGTTCGCAGCTTGCGGACTTGTCGATCTAATATAGCCACTGGCGCTTCTTCATATTATAGCTCCTCCGTAACTTGTGCATCTTTGATAGGGACGACCCGAGAACGGTCTCCAATACATTCCTCAACATAGGTACATGGAATACCAGGTAGACAAATTCCAATTCGGATGACAATTCTAACTCATAAGCATCCTGTCCATTTTGTCGAAGAATCTTGTACGACCCGATATACCGTGGACTTAGCTTACCATTCTTCCGAAAACACATAACACCCTTCACCTGTGAGATCCTCAGGAAAACCCAATCACCAACCTCAAGCTCCAGATCACAACGCCGGGCATCAGAATAAGACCTTTGCCTGCTTTGTGCCGTCCTCAATCGTTCTTGTATCACTTTCACCTTCTGAATGGCTTGGTGAATCAAATCTGGCCCATATAATTCTGTTTCGCTGACTTTGGACCATCCAACTGGTGATCTACATCTCCTCCCGTACAACGCCTCGTACGGGGCCATTTTAATACTTGAATGGTAGCTATTATTGTAGGCGAATTCTATGAGTGGTAGATGGTCATCCTAATTGCTTGTGAAATTTAGAACACATGCTAGTAGCATATCTTTGAGTGTCTGAATGGTCCGTTCAGCTTGTCCGTCAGTCTGTGGGTGGAATGCAATGCTGAGATTCACTTGTGTGCCTAAACCTTTTTGAAATAACCTCCAAAAGTTAGTCGTAAATTGAGCTCCTGGGTCTGATATAATAGATACCGGCACACCATGAAGCCTAATAATCTTCTTGATATACAGCCTTGCATAATCTTCAGCCGTCTAAGTTGTCTTAACCGGTAGAAAATGGGTAGATTTTGTAAGTCGATCAACTATAATCCAGATAAAGTCAAACTTATGAAAAGAGCGAGGTAATTCAATAATGAATTCCATATTGAACACATCCCATTTCCAGGATGGAATCTCTATATTTTGAATCAACCCATCAGGTTTCTAATGCTCGATCTTTACTTGTTGACAATTAGGACACTTGGCTACAAATTTTGCAATAGCCTTCTTCATGTTGTCCCACAAATACAGCTCCTTAACGTTATGATACATCTTTGTCGAGCCGGGATGGATGGAATATCGGGACTGATGAATCTCAATCATAATCTTCCCTCGCATGCCTGCCACATTAGGCACACATAATCGGCCCTGATATCTCATTGCCCCATCTTCTCCGATCTCGAAAGCCGTAATCTTATGCTGCTGAATTTCCTCTCTCAGTCGTACTAAGGTAGGGTCTTGTCGTGCTTTTACCTCGGCTGCCATATTCTGTACTATAACACCTCCGTCATTAGAGTCTAACAATCTGATTCTCATATTGGCTAGCTGATGAAGCTCTTTAGTCAACCTTTGTCTACCTGCCTCAGTGTGTACTAAGCTTCCGCTTGACTTACGGCTGAGAGCGTCAGCCACAACATTGGCTTTACTGGGATGGTAAATATCTCGACACCGTAGTCTTTCAGTAATTCAAGCCACCTTCGCTGCCTCAAATTCAACTCCATCTGCTAGAAGATGTATTGTAAACTCTTGTGATCTATGTAGATGTCAATATGAATGCCATATAAGTAGTGCCGCCATATCTTCAAAGCAATATTACTGCAACCAATTCCAAATCATGAATCGGGTAATTCTTTTCATATTTCTTCAATTGTCTCGATGCATAAACAATCACCTTCCCACGTTGCATCAATACGCACCCGAGGCATCACAATATACCACATAACCTTCTGTTCCTTCTGGGAGAGTGAGCACTGGCGCGGATGTCAATTGATTCTTCAGCTCCTGAAAACTACGTTCACAAGCGTCAGACCGCTGGAACTTGGTAGCTTTCTGTTAACTTAGTCAATGTGTTGAAAACCCTTCTACAAACCGCATATAATATCTTGCTAGCCCCAGGAAGCTGTGGACTTCTGACGACGTAGGTCTCGACCAATTCTTCACTACATCGATCTTCTGGGTGTCGACACTAATACCGTCGTCAGATATCACATGGCCAAGGAATGCTACTGTGTTCAGCTAGAATTCATATTTGGAGAGCTTTGCATATAACTTACGATCCTGAAGGGCATGTTATACTATCCGCAAGTGGCCCGCATGTTTTGCCTCCGAACGAGAATGCACCAGAATGTCATCAATGAATACGATCACGAACACGTCCCGAATACACTATTCATGAGATCCATAAAAGCTGCTGGGGCATTTATTAGCCCGAACGACATCAGCAAGAACTCAACGTGCCCATATCTTGTTTGGAAGGCCGTCTTCAGAATGTCCTTCTCCTTAACCTCACCTGATGATAACCTGAACATAAGTCAATCTTGGAGAAATACTTGGCACCCTGGAGTTTGTCAAACAGGTCGTCAATCCTCGGAAGTGGGTACGTGTTCTTTATAGTAACCTTATTCAACTGTCGATAATCGATATACATCCTTAATGACCCGTCTTTCTTCTGCACGAACAAGACTGGCGCACCCCAAGGTAAAGTGCTAGAGCTACCTTTCCGCATAGTGTTGAGAGTCGTGTCAACTTGTGAAACATACTAGAGTTACCTTTCCGCATAGTGTTGAGAGTCGCGTAGAGTCTAATTTTTTTAGTTCATTCTGATATATGGGGTCCTAGTAGAGTCAGTTCAACCTTAGGATATCATTATTTTTTTTAGCTTCATTGATGATTACTCAAGATGTAAAGTTAAAAAGTGCTTAAAATAAGTTAAAAACCGCTTTAAACAAGCCAAAAACAATAAGTTGGGCAACCCCAACTTATTACTTTTTGGCTTAAAAGTTATTTCTGCTGAAAAGTCACTTTTGTAAAGCCAATCTAAACGGACTCTTACATACTCGTGTGGAATCTCTTTAGGTGCTATGATGAGTGCTTTAGCTCTTCTGTTTTCCGCTTGGTTATTATGGGGCCAATGCAACACTTACATATTCAGAACATGAGTGATGATCCACATAAGATAAGCAAAAACTTTGTTGGCTCAAGAAGCAACCGAGAGAGAAAGAGTAGTTAAGTAAATACAAGTAGCTGTCTCAGGTCAAAGGAATCAAGGAAGAATTTCTTCTGATGTTGCGGTTACTCTTTCAAAATCTCATCCTGAGACCTAAGTATGCCATTCGCTTCGTCAAGAAAGACCGAGCAACATAGGAGCCTGACTTCAAGCTTAGGTGAGGCTTATTGCAAACAAGGTTCTGGCACAAATTTTGTAGAATCTAAGAATCTGATGTCAATTGATTTTCGAAATAAGATTTATGTAGTGGAAGCAAATAGATTTTAAACCCGATGCGCCATATTCTGTGCCATACAAAAGGACGTCCCTTCCATTCTGGAAAGCTTTATATCTATAATAATTTGTGGAGGCTCTTGTCGACTACTTAATTAGTGAAAGGTAATTATGTAACTGGTTAAGCATATATTTTTTATTAGTAAACAAAACTATTGTATTTTGCAGCATCACTGCGGCAAGAAGGTGCTGTGTAGTTGCTTTACAAAAAAATCTTTTGTAGGAAATCTCGAAAGGGCGAAGTCCTCTATTCTGTTTGTCTCTCCCTGTTTACACAAATGAAAGAGTGCTTTTAGGCACCAATTTTCACAGATGAGGTCTTTCCTTTTTTCCTTTCAAACTCCTTCTGTGGCGCTCCAGCTGAATGGTCTATATTAGGCAAAGGGACCCCCTCTCCCGAAAAGTAGAAGGAGAAAATTGTTTCTGAGTTTTCGATGATGTCATTCATTTTGCTGTCGCATTGTGGTTAGATTCAGACCAGAGACCATTGTGGCAAGTTTAGAGCATATAACCTGAGCACTTCGGTTTAAAGGAGTGTTGGAATTTCTCTAGGTTCAACAAGCAACTACTGTATTATTGGAAGGTATCTAGGAAACTACTTTTTTGATAAGGTATTATAATTTATCGATGATGGATAGATATCTCCATAAAAGTGGTGAGTTCCTGAGATTTATTTACCTTTTCTATCTTTTGTCAACTAACTTAGAGTTATTAGTTATTTCTCAAAAAATAAGATAAAAATTGGAGATCTTTGTATTCATAGTTGGCAGAGGGATTCATTGACTTTGATCCAAATTATATTTTTGTCTGTTTTGGCGCATTTTAGATAGCTCTCTGTCCTCTTAGACAATTTTCATTGAACTGCTATTGATGTCCTTTTGTTGGTTCTTCTCTTTTGTAGTCTTCATTGGAGCTTGGTTATAATTTGCATACCAGATAAAGAAGACCATCTGGGGCCAATTTTACTTCACTTGGATTCATTAGGGCTCCACTGCACCAAGTCCCTTTTTGGTACCATAAGAAAGTAAGCTGAACTGTGTTCGTGGCTCTAAAATAATGTGACATCCATGCTACATGATTTACTTCTTGTAAATTGTAGTCTATTATAGTTAATGACTGCAGCTATAACTTGTTTCTGATTTTCCTTAACTATTTTTTAGCCATGATTATATTGCATATGCTCTCTGTTTCTGGGACTCGGATGCAGGTATCCTATACAGGTGCCGGTCTAGAGGTCGGATTCTTCATCACATAAATTTTAGGATTTGGGGGTATGGATCCAATGCGGATACAAGCGCCGGGATACAACCAATAAATGTATATTACGACATATAAAATATATGTTTCAATTAGTTAAAGTTATTGAACTAAAACTAATAAAATTTTGTTCTTTATAAACACCTATATTTTATTGATAAGATATCTCGCGTAATAGAAAAGCATTATCATACTTTATATAACCATATATACATGGCACATAAACCAAAAAATTAAACCAAATACCCGATCAATCTATACTTCTAGGTCTTAGAATGTAGTCAAAGTACCCAAGATAAGTTGACCGAATCAAGTATGGATCCCACACCCATGTCGTGTAGACATGCGGCAGTGATTTTGAAGATTTCTCGCAACATAGCAATGCCGGTACCATTTTGACAAATAACTTCTGAATGTTGGCATTGTATAAGCTAACTTGGCCTATTCGAAGCTTCTTGTTCTATATTCGCCTTGTTTATGATATGCTTCAATATAGTAATAGATAATTAATTACAGCGTGAACTGTAACTGCCTGAGAACTAAAGGGGCATAAAATTTCATTAGCAATGTATTCCCTCTTTGTCAGCTTGTAGCTCAAGTATTTGTTTCCTTTTCTTTCACCTATATTCTTCAGCCTTGACAGGCTGTTATCTGGACCTTTTTGTTTAGTTGTTTACTGTTATCATACTTATGCTGATCAGAAATGGGTATTTTATCAGGATGATCAAATTGCATGGGAAGTTAGTGACAGTTGTGGGGTTATGTAAAAAAGATATCTATACCAGATGGTAATACTTGAATTGCTATGTTCGTGCTATTCACTTCTTGTTGGTGTGAGAAATTGGCAGCGATAAAAATCTAGTTCTTTCAGGGTCTCATACCTTTGGATATCTATATATTGCTTGGATGTTTCGATTGAGGATCTTTGGTCATTTTATTGTGTTTAGGGGTGGCAAATGGGTGGGTTGGCTGTATTTGGGCGGGTCAAGATGGGTTAGGTCAATAAATGGGTCATTGCCCAACCCAGCCCAAAGTGTACTTGGGCTAAGATGGGCTGGGTCAAGATGGGCTAAACAATGGGTCATAATCCAACCCGCCCAACTTGACCCATGTTTTTGAACCATGCTCATCTTGCATTATAAAACCTTTTACCTTAAAATGCATAAGTTGCTATTTTGCGGATGGGGGTGTAGAGGGTAGGGTGGGTAGTGCAGAAAAATGAAAAAAACAGAAAATTAAAAATACAAAAAAGTAAATCGAAAATATAAATAGAAAATCGAAAATCAAAAAAATAGAAAATTAAAAATACAAAAAAAAAGTAATTTTTTTTTTGAGGGGGTTTGCGCACGGTGGGGTGGGGTGTCGGGGTAGGGGTTTGCGCACGGTGGAGTTGGGAAAAAAAAAAATAAAAAATAAAAAAAAAGAAAAAAACATTGGGGGGGGTTTGCGCAGGGGGGGGGTGGGGGGGGTTAGGGGGTATGGTGGGTGAGTGGGTGGTGCAGAAAAACAAAACAAAAAAGAAAATTGAAAATACAAAAAAAAAATCTTTTTTTGAGGGGTTTGCGCACGGGATAGGGGGTTGGGTGGTGCAGAAAAACAAAAGAAAAGAAAATTGAAAATGCAAAAAAAAATGTAAATTTGGGGCAACTAAGTAAATATCTAGATAAGTTGGGTTGAGATCCCTCTATTCTGGGTGAGTTTCATGGGTTGTATTTGGGCTGCCGAATGGGTCAGAATGGATCATAAAAAATAATGGGTTAACTTGAGCTCAGCCCAAATTGACCCATGAGCTAAAATGTTTGTGAGAATGCACGGGAGAAAAATCTATTTATTAACAATGATAAAGTGAGCCCTATATATAATATATATTCTACTCCTAGTACATGTGGGACTAGGACATATTCCACTCCCACTACATATGGGACTAGGACATATTCTACTCCTACTACATATGGGACTAGGACTACTTACACATTACTATCTAACACTCCCCCTCAAGCCGGTGCATACAAATCATATGTACCGAGCTTGTTACATATGCAATTAATACGAGTACCAGTGAGGAAATTGGTAAAAATATCTGCAAGCTGATCATTCGACATATTAGGCCACTAGACTCCCCCTAAGCAACAAAACAAGTTATTTTAGCTCGCTGGAACCCTTGTTGTGGCGGCGCATGGAGGCGCGTGAGGGACTTTCTGCCGGAGTGATTGACTAGGGTTTTGTTGCCTGAATTCTCTGAACAAGATAGTAGTGTTGGTTTTCGCACAACACTTACCGATGAGGAGATAACGCAAATCAATCTTGAGTCGTTAACCGGAAAGACGCACGATAACTGACTTTTCTATTCCGATGGGAATGAGATTTTTGGGGTTTGGTCGCACAAGGGTTTCGGATTTGATGGGGGTACCGGTATATGCACAGTACCACTGTAGCAATGATGAACCCTGGGAACAAGACGAAGTTGCCGGAAAATTGCACGGCGATGAGATCTTTCTTCCCGGATGTCGTTGGGATGACGCAGAACGATAATTTTTTCACTGAAGTTCTGATACCATGTGAGAATGCACGGGAGAAAAATCTATTTATTAACAATGATAAAGTGAGCCCTATATATAATATATATTCTACTCCTACTACATGTGGGACTAAGACATATTCCACTCCACTACATATGGGACTAAGACATATTCTACTCCTACTACATATGGGACTAGGACTACTTACACCTCAAAGGGAGTGGGTGGTCTCCTTATATGGACTTGAGCAATCCTCACCTCTTGAGCTAGCTTTTGGGGTTGAGTTAGGCCCAAGGTCCATTTAACATGGTATCAGAGCAGGACCCATCCCGATTTTCCGATGTTGGGCCTCCATAATTGTCCACGCTCCAGATGTCCAGTCCTGGGCGTGAGAGGGGGTGTTGAGTCCCACATCGACCTCAAAGGGAGTGGGTGGTCTCCTTATATGGACTTGAGCAATTCTCACCTCTTGAGCTAGCTTTTGGGATTGAGTTAGGCCCAAGGTCCATTTAACAGTTTTTAGCCCAACCCATTAATCTCTGGGCGGGTTGGGCGGGTTAGATGGGTTTGGGCTCAAATTGCCACCCCTAATTGTGTTATAGCTTCACAATCTCAATATTACGATATTGGAGATTTACTCTGTTATTACCATTTTGCTGTTCAAACTTTCAGTAAGATAGCATTTTGATCTGAAAGCTTCTTACACCTGGAGTTTCATTTTAACTCAAAGGAGATGTGGATTTTCTCCTGCAGATTTTTGGAACAAGAATGGAAATTCTTGAGACAAGGAGAAGTGCCAGCTCTTCCTTTTTCAGACAAAATATGGGAAAATCTTCCACGAAGAATAGATGAAAACGTCATTCCGGTATTCTTTCTTTTGAATCTTACTCTTACATCTTTCATTTGAATCTTACTCTTACATCTCTTTCGTGAAGCAGTCTCTGGAATTCTTTTCATACTAGAAGCTATCCTGTCCATTAAATATCTCGTGATATAGGGAAGCTTGGCATCATACAGGATATGAGCTTTTGTTATTGGAATTCGTTTCTCATGACCTGGGCCACAGTTGGACATTCTTTTTAAAGAATCTATACGGCTAATAAAACTGGCACGTGTTCTGTGTTACATCAGAGTTTCAGCAATGAGATATACAGATATCTTAGCTTTTCTGTTGTAGAATTACCATGCTTTAGTTCCTCTAGTTAGTGAATAATTCTTTTCAGTTGTTGGTGTATATACCATTTTGCAGATTTTGTGTGAAAAGGAGTGGTTTCTTTGGGTGCAATGAAAAATACTAGCGGCTGCGTTTGTTTGATGATGTTTTTTTTAATGGGTTTTGGTTATCTTAAAATTCCATTTTTTTTAACTATACTAGCTTAGTGTCTTCCTCCTTTTCTTTTGTCTTTTTCCTTGGCACCCAAAGATGATATCCTAAAACATCTTAGTCAACCAAGGGGTGGGGATCTAAAACATTTACTGAATTCTGGAATCCACTTGAGAATTTTATGAAATCTGTAGAAGCAAATTTGTGTATATATTTTGTGACTATGTCTGCAAGGTCATGACAACTTCTTTCCTTGCACTTTTCTGGTAACAGGTACCACAACAAAGAAATGAGTATGACTGCGGTCTCTTTGTTCTTTTCTTTTTGGAGCGTTTCATGGAAGAAGTTCATGGAAGGCTTAAAAAGAAGGATTTTGTGATGGTAATAATTTTTGTTTACTGATGCCTTCTCCAACTGTAGTTCTTGAATATTTGCAGCAGTCCTTAAATTGAAATATTCCTATTGTCAGTTTGGACGAAGGTGGTTCAAACCTGAAGAAGCATCTCGTTTGAGGATGAAAATCCACAATATACTCGAGGAAGAGTTCAAGAATGCAAGTGAGGATTGATATTATTGGGATCCCTACTCTTCACTAGTAATTAAAGCATTTCAGTAACAGATTTTTGGCATAGACAGGTGTATACGGTAAGAACGGGCTTGCCCTTCGTATGACTAATCGAGGCTGAAACATGATAGGTCAAGGTTCGGCCTCGTGTCATATCGAGCCAATAATGCAGAGTTAGATTGCTGAGCTCGTAATCTAGAGACCGATCAAGGTCGAGATCAGCCAAGATCAAGACCAAAATAGAGATCGAGCAAGACCGATGGAAGTTTACTTAGTCAAGTAACAGTAAGCCGAAATATCCGTAATCGAGCAAGGATCACGGTGGAAATCTTGGCACGTATCAAGATGTGGCTGATTAATTAGCCAATCATGAGATTTCTTACTGTATTTAGAGTTGTAACAAAAGTAGGACTCCCCTACTATAAGAAGGGGGTCTGATCATTTGTAAATCATCATCACATTTACGCAATACAAAGCAATATATTGACTTGTTCATATTTCAGTAGAGTCTTTACTTGGTTCGAGGGTGATCTAGCTCGAGGGCCAAAACTATACGTTTTGTTTGGTTTGCATATACTTCTTTTTACAGCCAGTTTCAATATCAATTTACATATTTTCTCAGTTTGTGCCAAGTAAAATTACCTGTTCTTAAAACCACGTATAAATTCAACAAAGAACTGTTATATAATTACCAAAGGTCATGAAATGCTGCAAAAGGATTGTCGTCAGTCACATAATTAGAGATTCTGGAATTGCTGTCTGTATTCTCTGTACATGGAGGTTTCTCATCAAAATCTGGGGGGAAGGGACATTGTGTAGAAATCATATTGAGCATCCATCATAAAGAAGCAGAGAATTTAGAACTGATATTGAGAGTCAAATGGTTCATGCCTGTGAATACACAGGATCTTTTGTGGTGTTGGTATAGGCAAGGATTGGACAAAGCAAGAAATAGCTGGTGGGTGGTATGAAGCAGTATTTATCTTCCTATCTGAGGGAACGGTAGTAGATCAAATGATAGAAGACTCATAGGGGAGATGAGTGTTTTCCTCTGATGCACACATCACATTTACGATCATATGGCAGACAAGCAGGAACCTACATATCACTTGAAACATAGTTGGTAATACACAATATATAAACTCATTTTTTTCTTTTTCTTATTAAAACAAAAACATCCAACTATAGAAGCACTTTAAATATAAGGAGTGAGGGGTATACAATCTTCCACTCACTCGTTTTACATTTTTCTTTTTAGCAATCTTAATTTAACTTCAAATATTTGACATTTTAGAAATACGAAAGGAATTTATTAAATGTTTTTATAAAAAAAATTCAACCTTAGTGTGTCAATAATTACGTGAGACCTCTTATAAATGGTAGTTCGGACAAATACTTATACATTTAATTGCTACTATATCAAGTATCTTTATTTAAGGACAATGAAAAACCCTTAAAAGACAAACAATAATAGTACGTAGTTATAGTTTGTTTATTATCTTTTGACTAACTTGATTGAATATGGTCCAAGGAAAATATACAGAAAGATGCATATAATGACATACCTTAGGAGCCATGTATCCCATGGTGCCATTTTGGCCTGTCATTTCAATAAGACAAGAAGCCTCCACTCCCAAGTTTATTATTTTTACTCTTGGAGGATCTCCACGAAGGGGGTTCGATTTTTTTTTCCGTAGCTAGTGGGAATTGAACCTATGACCTTATGAAAATTTTGAACCCCCTTGACCACTAAACTATACTTCTAAGTTGTGTTAAGGGGGTTCAAAACTTAATATATAGAGGTAAAAAATAAATTTTGCCTTATATATCATCGTAGTTTTTCGGCGAAAGGGGTTCGGGTGAACCCACTTCCGCCCCCCTAAATCCGCCCCTGAGTGAAGGTAACTCAACCTACGTAGGGATAGAAAAAAATGTTACTGTTTCAGAATAATTGGTCAGTACACCAGAGCAACTTCTCTTCTCCAATGGCGCCCAAGAAAACTCTCCGTAACCCAGAACTAATTCCTGGCCTGGGAAAATTCTCACGTTCTAAAATGTACCACAAGAAAGGTCTCTGGGCAATCAAGAAGAAAAACGGCGGCACATTTCCATCCCACAGCAAAAAACTCACCGCCGCCGCTCCGACAATAAAACCCCCAAAGTTTTACCCCGCCGATGACGTAGCAAAACCCCTTGTTAACAAACACAAGCCAAAACCTACAAAACTCAAAGCAAGCATTACACCTGGGACTGTTTTGATTATCCTAGCTGGTAGGTTTAAGGGGAAAAGAGTTGTGTTTTTGAAACAACTTGGTTCTGGGCTACTACTTGTTACTGGACCTTTTAAGCTTAATGGCGTTCCTCTTAGACGTGTGAATCAATCTTATGTTATTGGTACCTCAACTAAGGTTGATGTTTCGGGTGTGAATGTGGAGAAAATTGATGATAAGTATTTCGCTAAGCAGGCTGAGAAGAAGCAGAAGAAGGGAGAAGGGGAGTTTTTTGAAGACAAGAAAGAGGAGAAGAATGTGCTTCCACAAGAAAAGAAAGATGAGCAGAAAGCCGTGGACACTGCATTGATCAAGGCCATTGAAGGAGTTCCTGAATTGAAGGCTTAGTTATCCGCGAGGTTCTCACTCAAGGCAGACATGAAACCATATGAGCTTGTCTTTTAGGGGAACAACATCTACAATACGTTTTTGGATAAATTGATTTTGTTACGCTCTATTTTTCTGTTTTGTTCTGTTTGAACCTGCGTTTAGAGGTCATATTGAGAATTTGCTGATTATAAACATCTTTAATTAGAATATATGCATTATGGGAGTTTTTGTGTTGAAAAAAAAAACAAAAATTGGTCAGTACACCAGTTTAAAAGAGTAGTGTCTTAGAATATGAGATTTTTAGTGAGTGATAGTAGGCTATCTAGACGCTATTTTCACTCATAATGAACCATACTTTAGTGTGTTTTAAGTGCAAATAATGATAACAAAATGCTCTAATCAGTGTTTCTATATTTTGCAGGATATAATCTATGATGGGAGACACTTCAGAGCGTTTTGGAGTCAATTACGTGAGTTTTAGGGCCAATCGAGAAGAACCCGTGGGAAAAAGAACAAGAAAAAGGCGAAAATAGCTGGAATGGGGCTCACCGCGACCGCGGCTGGAGCGCGGTGGGATAAGCAGCGAGAATCAGAATTGATGCAATTCACCGCGGTTGCGCCGCGTTCTGCCGCGGGCGAGTACTGAAACGCCAGAACTTGAAGGACAGAAGTGTAAAAAAAAATGAGATTATATTAGCCTAGCCCTATTTAAACCCTATGAATTCGTCTATGAGAAGGTTAAGCTTGTTTTAGACTCAATTAGGAGGCAAGAACAAGTGTGAGGAGACCAAGCTACAATTAGAGTTTTTCTATTCTCTTTCGTTTATCTTTATTTTGAGAATTATGATTTCTTTTAAGCTTGTGTTTGAGTATGAGTATCTAAACAACCCATCTAGGGTTGATGGAACCAATTGTTAGATGAGATTTTGACTCATTGTTATTATAATCAATCCGGGTTTTATCTAAGATTGTTAAACTACGTTGTGTATGGTGATTAATTGAATGAGACCTTGATTAATCGTGTCTAATTGCCTTGTATTGATTGTGAAAGAATACTAGGTTAGATTGTTGTTGAACAACACCACTTTTGGGTAATTGAAGAGAATCATTACTTGAATTTAAAAGTGGGGTTAGAAATAACGAAACTTTGGTGGGATAAATTAGACTTGTAACAATTATCAGCTAGAGTAGTTCGAGAGAATGCTCTAGTAAATTACTGTAGTTGATCGAGAGATAATTGCAGTAACCCATACCTCATGATCTTCGTAGAATGGCACAGTGAGATTATAGCAAAAGAGTCAGAATTTTTCTAGCAATTGGAGAAATCACCGCCCTAGATCTTTCTACCATTGAGTATCTTTCTTGTTAAATATTGTTAGTTTTGAATATCCATTCTTTTAGTTAATATCCCAACAAGTATTGAGAAACTTATTGCATCCGGAATTGGTCTGAGCTTTTAATAGCATCACTGAAAGTTGTAATAGATAGGTTAGTTCCCTGAGGATTTGACTCCGGACTTAAATCAGATTATATTTGCAGCGACCACTTTGTCTTTTATAAGGCATAGTTGGGCGTGATTAAATTTTTGTGCCGTTGCCGGGGAACTAACGGTGTTATTTATTACAACATAGAAGTATTGACAAAATTATTAGTTTAGATCAATTTTCTGCGGAGCTAAATACTTCTACATTGGATTTCTCACGTTTGACTTCTTGTGTGATCCAGGTGTATGCCTAGAAACTCTTCGAGGACTAGTGAACTTCTTGAAGGACTCTCAGACCCCGAGAAAACATTTCGGGCACTAAACCGGGCTAACAAGAAGTACATACAATTACCACAAACTGCAATGGATAACTTGGAACACGACAACGAAAACAACCGGGTACCTCTTGTACCCAACGATGGAGTGGGCGCACCTCGTGCGCCAGGCGAAGCGACACTCTATGACTGGGCACAACCTACAACTGACAACCTGGCCATGGCCATTGCTGTGCCCCAAATACAGGCCAAGACATTCCAGATCACTAACAACATGCTGCACCTCTTCCAGAATAAGGGATTGTTCTGCGGGTCACACATTAAAGACCCTCAACAATACTTGAAAATTTTTCTGTCAATTTATGTGACCCAAAGTCAGCCAAATGTGGCCCCATAGGCCATCAAGCTGCTGTTGTTCCCATTCTCTGTGACTGGGGGAGCTCAAACTTGGCTGAATTCACTCCCAATAAATTCCATAGCCACATGGGAGGAATTAGTCAAGCAGTTCTTGAACAAGTTCTACCCCCCAACAAGACTGCCAGACAGATTGATGAAATATTACAGTACAGGCAGATGCCCACTGAGACCTTACAGGAAACGTGGGAAAGATTCAAGGAGATACTGGTGAAGTGTCCTCACCATGGTATTCCAGATCAGATGCTCGGCCAGAGATTTTACATGGGACTAGCAGATAATTTGAAAGCAAATGTCGACGCTTCAGCTGGAGGTGCTTTTCTGAGCAATACGTTCACTGGGTGCAAAATCCTTCTTGATAAGATGGCCCAAATCTCAGGGTGGATGATGAGAGGTACGACTCTAACACCAATAGTGCATTCAGTTCCTCTTGACCCAAATAATTCCCATGCAGAGAACATAGCCACACTCATGACTCAGATGAGTATAATGACTAAGAAAATTGATGAGATAGGTACAAAGCAACTGCATATCGTTGATACAACAAATGAAGGATTGTGTACCCCTTGAATCAATCAATCTTGTGTGTTCTCATGGAGTGGAGAATGTGACAACCAGGGATCCAGAGAGGATATGAACTATGTTAACAATTTCGTGGGTCAAAGGCAAGGAGGACAACAGTGGGGACCAACAGCGAACCATCAATACAAACCGAAGATGCCACAACCTGGAGGTATGCGGCCCCAAGGCCAAGTGGTTCCATATCAGAGACAAGAGGGATACCAACAACAACACTAACAGTTGACATATCAACCACCTCATCAGCATCAAGACAACAACATGGTGGAGATCGAGGGTATGCTGCAGCAGCTAATTGGCACGAATGGGAAGATGCAGGAAAAGTTGGCAGCACATCATTCAGCAATAAAGGGGATTGAAACTCAACTGGGGCAGCTGTCCATGTCCTTAAATAACCGTCCTCAGGGAGCACTTCCAGCTGACACAAACATCAACCCAAAAGAGCAAAACTCAAATCAGCTAATGGCAGTTAGTCTCCGAAATGGGAGAGATTTAGACAGGGAGCAAGAAATTGCTCAAACCAGCAGAGAGACTACTCCAGCTACTCCAATTCCAGCTGTGGTAGATGAACCAGCACAACTGACATAAGTGGTGGTTTAACAAGCACAGGTAGATAAAGGTAAGTCCAAAGAAGGTGAGCAAGTTGCAAAACAAATAGTCCCTATTATGCCACAAAAGTCCAACAAAGAACAATAAGCTAGCAGTGGACAAAAGGTGATGCCTGCACCATTCCCTTAGAGATAGGCAAAGCAAAAGAAGGAAGATCAATACAGGAAATTCACGGAGATGCTTCGTCAAATTCAATTGAACATTCCTCTGATGGATGCTTTGAGGGAAATGCCAGGCTCGCTAAGATGATGAAGGACTTGATGTCACGGAAATTTGATTTCCAGGACCTGTCCACAGTAACTCTGACACAGACGTGCAGTGAGGTGGTGACTAGATCCATGGCTCAAAAGATGTCTGATCCAGGTAGCTTCACTGTCCCGTGTACCATTGGGAGTTATGCTTTCGCAAAAGCACTGTGCGATTTGGGATCCAACATAAATTTTACGCCTTTGGCAATCTACACAAAGATGGGCATTGACAGAGCAAGGCCGACTTCTATGCTTTTGCAGTTGTCCGATCGCACGGTTAAAATACCAACAGGGATTCTTGATGATGTGCTAGTGCAAGTGGGAAAATTTGTATTCCCTGTAGACTTTGTTATTCTGGGCTATCAGGTGGATGAGGAGATTCCCATCATTTTGGGAAGGCCATTTTTAGCCATTAGGAGAGCACTGATTGATTCAGAAACTGGGAAGTTAAAAATGAGGTTGAAAGATGAAGAATTGATATTCAACGTCCAACATTCCATGAGGAGACCCAATGAATATGCAAATTGCTCACTAGTAGAGGCAGTGGATGTGATCTTACATGATGAAGATGAGACCCTTACTGCCAAAGATCCATTGGGAGCCTGTTTGAAAATTTTAAAAGAAATGGATGGCGAAGGGTTGGCAGAGTGGGTCATGGCACTCGAAGGCCAAGGATTTTGGAAGAGGGAACCTCGATTTGAGCCCCTTTATTTGGAAGAAAGATCCATACCACCCGCCAAACCATCAATCGAAACACCACCACAACTGGAGCTGAAGCCACTTCCAGCTTACCTCAGGTATGCTTTCTTGAGTCCCGACTCTACTTTGCCTGTTATCATATCATCTGGTTTGCTAGATGTGCAGGTAACACAATTACTGAAGGTGTTGCAAGAGTGCAAAACTGCCACTGGTTGGACCATGGCAGACATAAAGGGTATCAGCCCAGCCTTCTGCATGCACAAAATTCTCCTGAAAGAAGGGCACAAACCTTCCAGGGAACACCAACAAAGGCTCAACCCGAACATGAAAGAGGTAGTGAAAAAGGAGGTGATTTAGTGGCTGGACGCGGGCATCATCTTTCCCATCTCTGACAGTAATTGGGTGAGCCCCGTCCAGTGTGTACCGAAAAAGGGTGGAATGACTGTCATACAAAATGAAAAGAATGAGTTGATCTCAACTCGTACAGTCACAGGGTGGCGGATCTGCATGGATTACAGGAAATTAAACGCAGCCACCCGGAATGACCATTTCCCGTTGCCCTTCATTTACCAGATGTTGGACAGGTTAGCTGGGCGCTCTCACTTTTGTTTGTTGGAAGGATACTCGGGGTACAATCAGATCTCAATAGCCCCGGAAGATAGAGAAAAGACGTCCTTCACATGTCCGTATGGCATCTTTGCCTTCCGAAGAATGCCCTTTGGGCTCTACAATGCACCGGCCACATTCCAGCGGTGTATGTTAGCCAACTTCACCGACATGGTCGAAGACATTATGGAGGTGTTTATGGATGATTTCTCTGTGGTAGGAGATTCATTTGAATATTGCCTCCATAACCTCAAGTGGGTGCTCAAAATATGTATGGAAACAAATTTGGTGCTGAATTCGGAGAAGTGCCATTTTATGGTACAAGAAGGAATAGTGCTGGGACATAGAGTGTCCAAGAACGGGATTGAAGTAGACCATGCAAAGGTTTATGTGATTGAGAAGATTCCACCACCTACTTCAGTGAAAGCACTGAGGAGTTTCCTTGGTCACGCCGGATTCTACCAACGGTTTATCAAGGATTTTTCAAAAATTGCTAACCCTTTATATAAGCTGCTTGAAAAAGACCAGCAATTTGTGTTTTCTGATGCTTGCAGGATGGAATTTGAGGAGCTGAAGAAGAAACTGGTAACTGCACCCATTATTGTTGCACCCGACTAGGAGAAACCGTTTGAACTAATGTGCGATGCCAGTGACTATACGATAGGAGCAGTCTTGGGACATCCAAGGAGAAAATGATTCACCCCATCTAATATGCAAGCATAACGCTTAGTGGGGCATAGTTGAACTACACGGTCACTGAAAAGGAAATGCTCGCTATAGTGTTTGCCTTCGACAAATTCAGGTCATATTTGATTAGCTCAAAATTTATTTTTTATACTGACCATGCAACCATTAGGTACTTGATAGCAAAGAAGGAGTCAAACCCCCTCCTGATTCGCTGGGTTCTGTTGCTACAAGAGTTTGACCTTGAAATTCGTGACTGAAAGGGGACGGACAACCAAGTGGCAGACCACCTCTCGAGGCTGGAAGGAGTAGAAAAGAGAATAAAAGTTGAAGATATCCTTGAGACTTTCCCGGATGAACAATTACTGGTGATGACAATGGAGGAGGCACCCTGGTATGCTGATATTGCTAACTACTTAGCATGTGGTATAGTACCACACGATTTCTCTTCCACTCAAAAGAAAAAGTTTTTCCGGGATTGTCGTGATTATTATTGGGATGATCCCTTATTGTTCAAAGTATTTGTTGATAACATGATCCCGCGGTGTATCCCTGAGCAAGATCAACCTCTGTTTTGCAGGCCTGTCATACTTCACCTTATGGGGGACAATTTGGAGGAATCCGAACAGCAGCAAAGGTGCTAGAATCAGGCCTGTACTGGCCTACATTGTTCAAGGACGTGCATGCCTAGGTCAAAAGATGCAATGAATGCCAAAAGACGGGAAACATATCCCGTCGTCATGAGATGCCAAGGACCACGATTCAAGAGGTGGAAGTATTTGACTTGTGGGGGATCGACTTCATGGGGCCATTTGTTAGCTCTTACGGTAACAAGTACATACTGGTTGCCGTTGACTATGTCTCCAAGTGGGTCAAAGCAGTTTCCCTCCCAACCAATGATGCAAGGGGGGTAACCAATTTCTTAAAGAAAAACATATTCACTCATTTCGGTACCCCCCTGAGCCATAGTCAGTGATGGTGGATCTTCCTTTTGCAATAGAGCGCTCGCACACTTGTTGGAGAAGTATGGATTTCGCCACAAGGTTGCCTCGCCATATCACCCAAAAACGAACGTGCATGTTGAAGTATCCAACAAGGAAATCAAAAGTGTCCTCTCCAAGACGGTGAATTCAACAAGAACTGATTGGGCCATGAAACTGAATGATGCACTGTGGGCATACCGCACAGCCTTCAAAATTCCGATTGGTATGTCAACATACAAATTGGTATTTGGTAAGGCTTTCCACCTTCCGGTTGAGCTCAAACATAAGGCACTGTGAGCACTGAGACAATTGAATTTGGACATGGAAACAACAGGCACCAACAGAGTTAATGGGCTGCACGAGCTTGAGGAATTACGGTTCCACGCATTCGTGAGTGCTCGATTATACTAAGAGAGGATGAAATTGAGGCATGACAAGCACATCTTGGATCGACACTTCCAACCCGGCGAATTAGTGCTATTATACAACTCAAGACTGAGATTGTTTTCGGGTAAGTTGAAGTCCTGGTGGTCAGGTCCGTTCAAAGTAGTGCAACCGTTCCCAAGTGGAGCTGTAGAGATTGAATTAGAAGATGGGACGAACAAATTCACAGTGAATGGGCAGATGTTGAAACATTACCTTGGTATGAGTGAAGAAAAAGGGGACAGTGTGGTTATAACTTTGGAGGAGCCCCAATTAACAACTGAGGAGTGAGAGCAAGAGCTTGCGTCGTGCCGCGATGTTAAATCAGGTGCTTCATGGGAGGAAACCCATTGATTGTTGTATTCGTCATGCCGTGACGTTAAATCAAGCACTGCGTGGGAGGCAACCCATGATTTTCTTTTGTTTTCTCTTTTGTGTGTGTTGTAATTGATGCACATGAGACTAACCCATTATCGAGTGTGCAGGGAAAGATTGGAGGTTTGTTGGGCGAAGACGAGGTCAAGACACAACTCTGGTAGGGAAAAAGTGTGAGAAACATGGTCGAAAGTTGAGACACATTCACCACGACCGCGGTGAAAATGCGGCGTGACCGCGGTAGGATACACACTTTCTGATTCAGCTCATCGCGACCGCGGCGAGAGCGCGGCAAGACCGTGACAAAGTGGAGACGTTCTATTTTTGTCGCACGTTCGTCACCAAGACCGCGACAAAACACAAACTTCCTGAATCTCCCCCTCGCCCTCGACCGGGACCGCGGTCGACCGAGGAGAGACATCTGACGCTCCAGGTATGTGTACTTTTTTTGAATTTTGTTTTTTAATCTTTTCCTTATCTAAAACTAACCCCACTTAACCCACACCTCCCACTTCACCCACATCCCAAACCTAAAACCCCTAATTTCTCTCTTCTCTCCTCTTCTCCCAAGTGCCCCCTCCTCCCCCCTCACTTCCCAACCTTCCCTCCCTAAATTCCCCAAACTCACATCCCTTCTCTCTAATATCCATTGTTCTCCACCTACTGCGTTCATATCCTCCTATGTTCAAGTAAGTTTCCTCTCTCTTTTTCTCTTTTAATTATTTTTTTTCCCGTTTTCTTGTATTTCATTGTTGTATTATAGATGTAATGGTGGTTCTTCACCATGTCTAGACTAGAATTTTGGTGCTCTTTATCTGTGTAATCAATTGAGGGTGCCTTGTTTAAACGTGTTGCTGTGATTGGGAGAAATTCATGTTAGTGGGGGGACATTGGTAGTAGATTGTGGTTGAAATTAGGGAGTATTTGTTCTATAAGGGGCTAATATATGCATGTCACGAATTATGCACACCATGTATTTGTAAAATTGCCCCATTGAGCTAATAATTGGCAATGTGACCTTCGTGGTGGTGAAGTATGAGTAACCACCCGGTAGTCACACAAATTGAACACTCTCTGACAATAAACCTTGTTGTGTCAGGTATCATGTCTCAATCCAGGAAACGCAGAACCCCAGCTAGTGCAAGCCAGTTTGACTCCAATCGGTTTGTTTCAAAAGATGCTGAGGAAAGATTTGAAGCAAAGGCAGCCTAGAAAATGGTCCATGAAGTTCATATTGACATGGTCGCTCTGTAGCATGAAAGCCCGGTGATGTTCAATGAATTGAGGAGATGCCAGTTAGATGTTTTCTTTGAGGAACCAAAAGAGGCAAATATTTTGATGGTTCGGGAGTTCTACGCGAATTGCCCGGAACATGCCAACCAGGTGGTCACTGTCAGAAAAACTAAGGTGAATTCTTCACTTGAGGCAATACGCTGGGCATACCGGCTACCAGTCTTCTCAGGAGAAATTGATTATTACCAACTCCACCAGACACCACCGGTTAATTGGAATATGATTGTGCGGACCATCTGTGTGGGAGGGGAGCCCACATGGATAAAATATGGCATCACTCTAAACTCCCAATCTTTCACTTGGGAGGCTAAATGCTGGTTCACCATCATTTGTAGCCGACTGCTGCCCTCTAGCAACACTACTGATGTAAATAAAACTCGTGCAGTAGCGGTTTGGTGTTTTGTCAATCGGCTTGACTTCGATGTGGCCCAGTTAATCCATGATGAAATTTTCATCCGATCTCCCGAGATAGTAAAAGGGTTCTACTTCCCTTCACCGGTCACCAGGCTGTGCCGTGCTGCTAATGCCCTTGAGGATCGCATCATAGATGAAAAACTCGCAAAGAAGGCCCCTTTCAGGGCTAGAAAAATATCAGTGGGAAAAGAGCAGCTATGCCTCTTGCGGTAGATGATGAGGACGAGATTGTACCTAATGCTGCCCCGCCTAGGCCACTTCATGATGAAGCGGGCCCATCTCAGCCTCAGCGGAACACCCGACTGTCAACCTTTGGAGGAAGATGTGGTTGGACTTCGCACCTCACTGGACAACCTGAATGCCAGAGTTGATGCTCTGTCCACTCTAAATGTAAAGTCCGAAAGAGGATAATGGCTTGGTTTCGAGCGTTAGGGCGTGCCTGTCATCTCGACCCGGCCACCGTCTCTGATGAATACTGAACACCAGGGAAGTCTCCTTACCTCATTGTGCTTTATTGTTGTTGGCATGGGGACATGCCAATTTTATAACTATGGGGTGGGGGATATTGTTGTTGTTGTATATATAATGTTTGGTAGTTTGTCTGGTTGTTGATAATTGAATTCTTTTTATTTTATTTTTATTAGTGTTGATTTAGCCCGAAGACGGACCCCTTTCGACAGGTCTCTTGAGGGTTTTGAGTCGAGTCTTTAAAAAAAAAAGACTCTTTTCGACGATGGACTTGTTCTTGAGGGAAGTGAATCTAAAGAAAATACAAAAAGATTTTTCTTTGTCAAGTAGTGTATCAACCCCCCTTGGTTTTTCTTCATACCACAGTTCTTTTCCAAGGGTTTTCATTTGAACCGAGTGTAGTTAGTTTTTTTTCTTTTTCTTTTTAGTTTAGGAGTCATGGAAAAAAAAAAAACAAATATGAAAATAGGGCCCTTAACTCTATGATACCCTGAATAAAGATTGCTTTAGTGGGACACTTAGGCTCTTTAGTTGACTCTACCAAGGCCTTAAATTGTGTGTTCCTGAATGGCTCAAGTGCTTAATACAGAATGTTTGATAATCCTAACTGAATTGAGTCATGTGTCATGTTCCATGTTGAGTGAGACTGTGTATTCTGTGTTAACACTCAATGCCTAGAACTTGCCCTGTGTGTGTACAGCGAAATGGTAGTATCGTTTGGTATGGAAAGTGATATAGGCATTTCTTTGCTTAACCCTTCTATATATAGCTGTCCCACCTAATTGTACATATCTTAGTCAACCCCGTTGATCCTATAAGTCTGTTTTCCTTGACAACCACATTACAAGCCTGACCCAAGTTTAAATAACCTATCTTGTTGAACCCTATCACCTCTTAGAAGCACTCGCAGTCTAACGGATATGAGCAGAAATATAAGTGTGGGGTGGTTGGTTGGGCAGTTAAGTGGAATTAAGGATACATAAAAAGTACACTGGTTGATAATCAATACTATAGGCCACCTGAAAAAAAAACATCTCAAATTAGTGGTGGCTAGTAAATGAGAAGTGTGCTTGAAAGAACAAGGGGTAACACAATAGTGTAAATGTGGAAGAAAGGTTTGACAAAGTGAGAGCATGAAGTGTAAAAATGTAGTGGGGTGCTTAGGGAGGTGTAGTCACTATACCCATATGTATCCTACCCGTCCCGAAGCCAACATTACAACCAAATAAAGTCCTAATTGATTCTAGACCAACCAAACTCCATTAGTCGAGTATTACACTACGGGGAAGCCTATGGTGTGTTGTTTGTGGCATGAGAATTTGTTTTTGAGGGTGAGTGAAAAGTTTATATTCGAATTCCTCAATGAGTGATTTTTGAGTGAAATAAGTCTCTTGTATAGTGAGGAGGCACATGATTCATGAAAGGAAGGTGAGTCTATACCTATGATTTAGAGTAGGAGAGCCAGTTAGGAACATAACGTGGCTAGAAAAGAGTTCACTCTCGAGGTTAGGATGTCGCGCTAAAGTAATTTCCTGTGTGGTTATGATGGGTATGAAGAGTGAGGAAGGTAACCTGAGAAGATTAGGCCTGTAGAGTGTGGTTTTGCTGCTCAAGGACGAGCAACAGTTTAAGTGTGTGGTGTTAATAGAAGTCTATTTAGACGCTATTTTCACTCATAATGAACCATACTTTAGTGTGTTTTAAGTGCAAATAATGATAACAATTCTAATAAGTGTTTCTATGCTTTGCAGGATATAATCTATGATGGGAGACACTTCGGAGCGTTTTGGAGTCAATTACGTGAGTTTTAGGGCCAATCAAGAAGAACCCGTGGGAAAAAGAACAAGAGAAAGGCGAAAATAGCTGGAATGGGGCCCACCGCGGCCGCGGTGGGCTAAGCAGCGAGAATCAAAATTGATGCAATCCACTGCGGTCGCTCCGCGTTCTGCCGCGGCCGCGGGCGAGTACTGAAATGCCAGAACTTGAAGGACTGAAGTGTAAAAAAAACAGGATTATATTAGCCTAGCCCTATTTAAACCCTATGAACTCGTATATGAGAAGGTTAAGATTGTTTTAGACTCAATCAGGAGGCAAGAACAAATGTGAGGAGACCAAGCTACAATTAGAGTTTTTCTATTCTCTTTCTTTTATCTTTATTTTGAGAATTATGATTTCTTTTAAGCTTGCATTGTGTTTGAGTATCAGTAGCTAAACAACCCATCTAGGGTTGATGGAACCAATTGTTAGATGAGATTCTGACTCATTGTTGTTATAATCAATCCGAGTTTTATCTAAGATTGTTCAACTACGTTGTGTATGGTGATTAATTGAATGAGCCCTTGATTAATCGTGTCTAATTGCGTTGTATTGCTTGTTAAAGAATACTAGGTAAGATTGTTGTTGAACAACACCACTTTTGGGTAATTGAAGAGAATAATTACTTGAATTTAAAATTGGGGTTAGAAATAACAAAACTTTGGTGGGATAAATTAGACTTGTAACAATTATCAGCTAGAGTAGTTCGAGAGAATGCTCTAGTAAATTACTGTAGTTGATCGAGAGATAATTGCATTAACCCATAGCTCATGATCCTCGTAGAATGGCACAATGAGATTATAGAAAAAGAGTCAGAATTTGTCTAGAAATTGGGGAAATCACCGCCCTAGATCTTTCTACCATTGAGTATCTTTCTTGTTAAATATTGTTAGTTTTAAATATCCGTTATTTTAGTTAATATCCCAACAAGTATTGAGAAACTTATTGCATCCGAAATTTGTCTGAGCTTTTAATAGCATCACTGAAAGTTGTAATAGATAGGTTAGTTCCCTGAGGATTCGACTCCGGACTTAAACCGGATTATATTTGCAGGGACCGCTTTGTATTTTATAAAGCATAGTTTAGCGTGATCAGTAAGGAAGTTCATAAAGCTATAGATATGAAGATAAAATCAAAGAGAAAATCAGACGCAATTAAGTAAATAAAGTTGAGCGTTCTTTAAGTAATATGGTCACACACTTCAACATTTTGAAACACATGAACCAATTCTGACATAATTAAGTAAATATAAACATGTTCTTTCTGGCATTTAAGTTTTCAAAAGAGGTGGTTACACATTTCAATGAGTTGAAACATATGAAACCGCACTAAATCCACCCCTACAATATTAAATGGAAATATTACTCGGAATAAGAAATATAGGAGGAAAAGAATTTTGAATTACGTACGTTAGCAATATTTGGGTGATTTAGCTATAGAAACTTGTTGCGTGAAAGCCTTCGTTACTGTAGCCCTTTTCTCCCAAATCAAGAATGGAATTTTTGGTTTACTTTCTCAATATTTTTTAAGTCCATCTTCCATATGTGGACAATGTTACAATAAATCAAGAAATATGCAAAGTGATATAAATGAGCTTAAAATCTTGATGCAAAAAGAAAGTAAATGTGCTCATTCTATTCATTGTTTTGCTCATCAATTTTAACTAAGATCTTGTTGCGGTTTATAAAAGATGTGATAAAGTGCAAGAAATTTTATTGGTTGTTTATGATATATTAAATATGGTAAGAAGAAGAAATTGAAGAAGCATCACGTAAAGGTGAGCTTGAAGCTGAGAGAGGCTTAAATCAAGAATTAGATCTTGCTAGATACTCGATGGGGCTCTACTTTAATAATTTTGTTCCTATGTTTGGACTTATTATTGATGTAATTGATGCTATTATTGTTAATGCACGTTTTGAAGAAAAGTGTAAGGCAAAGAGATACCTTAAAACATGTTTAACATTTGAGGTTGTCTTCATGTTGCACTTTATGCGCACTGTTTTAGCAATCACAAATGAGCTTAGTGTTGCCTTTCAAAAGAAGGAGCGAGATATTGCAATGCTATGATACTTGTTAGAGTGACAAAAGATCGGTTGTAACTTTTAAAAGAGGATGGCTGGGCTTCACTTATTGATGAGGTATCTACGTTTTGCATCAAATATGACATATTGATACCTAACTTTGATGAGCCTTATGTTATCCTTGGAAGGTCATGTCGTAGAGTTGTAGAGTACAATAATTTAAATCACTACCATGTTGTAGTATTCTGTACAACTATTGATCGAAAATTTCAAGAACTCAATAACCGTTTTAATGATGTGACAATTGAATTGCTTCTTGGAGCTGCTTGTTGAACCCAGTTAACGCTTTTTCAAGTTTTGACATTGAAAAGATATTGAGATTAGCTAATCTATATCCCGATGATTTCGATAAATATTCTACAGTTGACCTTCATTTTCAACTTGAGAATTACATTGTTGATGTCCGAGATCATGCAAAAAAAATTCCGATCTTAAGGGACTTGACGATCTTTCTAAGAAACTAGTAGAGATAAAGAAGCATGAGACTTATCCTCTAGTGTTCCGGCTAGTGACATTTGCTTTACTTATGCCAGTTGCTACAACTACTTTTTAAAGAGCTTTCTCAACAATGAAGTTGATTAGGTCTCATTTTTTCGCACTTAATGGAGGTTTGAATCTTAATCATTAAGATATTAGACATTAAGTGCATTTGTTTTAAAAGTATGAATCTTAATTATTCAGATCATTAAGCGTGTTTGTTTTTTACTTCACAACCACTTAATGGTCTTGAATAGGTCTTTATGATTAAGATCTATAACAAAGACTAAATTTCATTAAGATGCTATAATCCATATTCATTATTAATTGTCGCCGACGCCTACCATTATCAACTACAACCATTCCACCATCACCACCACCAAACTCAACCACCATCACCACCATCATCCCAAATCATAGACGCTACCATAATTATCACGACCCTAAATCCTAAACAGGCCGTCATGGCGCCTATCGTGGAACTAGGCTAGCCCACACTCACATAATTACATTTTTTTTTCAAAATTTCCCAAATCATTATCAACATATCATAAAACATATATAAATCTCTAAACTTTTAAGCAAAACCAACAAAGCTAAACAGTCTAAAACCATCCCCAAGATCTGGAGCCAACAGGTCACGAGCATCTAAGAAGGATACCGATACTACTACTGTCATAATACAAGTCTCAGAACGAAGTACTAAATACAAATAAGGAAAGGGAGATAGAGATGTTGTGGACGCTAACAGCTATCTCGATGTCCCGACTCCGGCTCCGTGAGTAATAAGATGGCTAACACCCGGTATCAACACCTGAATCTGCACACAGAGGTGCAGGGAGTAATGATGAGTACGCCAACTCAGTAGTAATGAAAATAAATTAGGTCTTGAGCAGTAAGAAACACACATGATCAAATCATCAAGTCACAATAAACAGTCATTCTTTCCAACAGTGTATACATTAAATCAGTACGCTTTAAAAGCCAGTTTCAGTAAAACTCCTTGAAAAAGATGTGGTTTCCAGTAAATTCAGTAAAATACCCAAAAAGTATTAGTTTAAATATGAAATGAATCATAAATAGTCACTCAGGTAAAACAAGTATCATAAACCGCCCCTCGGGCAAAACATCACTCAGAATTAGTCACTCAGCACCTCACAATCACTCAGTATCAGTCACTAAGCACCTCACTGTCACTCATGCCTCCCAATCACTTGTCACTCGGCACTCGACACTCGCACTTAGTAGGTACCTGCGCTCACTGGGGGTGTATAGACTCCGAGGGGATCCTACACCCAAAGCGCTATATTGCTGCGGCGTGCAGCCCGATCCAATAAACATATGTTGTGGCGTGCAACCCTATCCATATCATATCCTCACCATCAGGCACTCGGCCTCACTCAGTCACCATAACCGTATAACATGCTGCGGCGCGTAGCCCGATCCCATGACATCCTTACCATATAGGCCTTCAGCCTTACTCAGTCAGAAAACTCACAAAAAGCCGCTCGGGCTATCAGTAAAACGGGGTACACGACCCAAAATATCAATTTAAATCACAAAATAATATAAATGAGACTTAGTTTTGAAATCAATTAAACATGACATGACTGAGTGTAAAACATGAATCAACATAGTGAGGAATAGTAGTAAATAGCCCCCATCCAAACAGATCGACACAAGGCCCCAAACATGGCATACAACCCAAAAATACAGTAATAGTCTTAAAACACAATTTATCATATGATTTAGAAACAATGACGCAACTCATAGTTACAACGGGAAGGACCAAGTCCAAATCCTCAAATCAGTGCACGTCACCCACTCGTCATCCAGTGTGTGCGTCACTCCAAAACAATGAGAAGATGCTATGTCCGGGGTTTCATACCCTCATGACAGGATTTAAAGTTATTACTTACCTCAAACCAGCCCGAAACGCTACTCCGAAATACTCTTGCCCCTCGAATCGGCTCCCAAATGCTCTGAGTCTATCAAAATCAGATTTACAACATCAAATTATGCTAGGGAAACGAAACCAAAAACTATCAAATTTAGGCACAATTCCCGAATTTGGCCAAACTCGACCCATGGGCCCACATCTCGGAACTTGATAAAATTTACACCATAATGATCCTCATCCTCCCACGAGTCTATACATATCAATAACATTGAAATAGGAGTCCAAATGACCCCTAAAATCCCCATTTAACGGTCTCTTAATCTCAAGCCCTAATTACCCCTTTTTGCACTGATTTTCCCTACGTTTTCACCACTAATTAGGCCTTTAATCACATATAAACGAGTTATGAAGTCAAGAATATTACCTCCAAGTGATTCCCCTTTGGTTTCCTAAAAAATCTCTCTCAAAAGCTTCAATCCCACTCAAAAAGGTGGAAAAGTGAGGAAGGGTGGCAGATTGTCTATTTAAACACTACCCGGCCTTTTCTTCATCGCGATCATGGGCTTCCAGTCGCGACCACAGAGAGTAAACAGCACGCCCTCAAAATTTCTTCTACGCGTACGGAGGGTTTTCGTGCCCCCTTTTTCCTATCGCACGGGTTAGGTACAGAGAGATCGTGTTTATGACATTCTGGACAACTCCTTAAAGGAAGAGGTTTAAGGAAGAGTCGCCACCTAACGATTTTTATGGTGCGTTAGGGCACCTAGAGTTGATAACTCATGAACTAGTTCGCGTTACCAGAGATTGGGTAAGGGATTGAAATTATCCCAAGGGGAAGGTATTAGGCACCCCTCAAGATCCACAACTGTGGGTCCCAGCCAATTAGTTTTGTGAATTTAGACGATGAGCAAGTAACAAGTAAGGTTCACATATGAGGGGATTTAAAATAAGTATGAAAATCTTTAAAGCTTTTGAATAACATGAACATTTGAAAAGAATTGTCCTAGGTTTACAGTAATACGGATCACTTCAATGCAATACCCGGTATGTCACATCTCGAGGAGGCGGCTACACGTGGTATTAGCGCACCGGTCATCATATCCGTATTCTACCCTTCCCACCCTGTAAAGGTTATTTAAAGCGCGCGTGTTGGTCACGAAAGCTTGTTGCGTGCCATTACCCGTCCAATCCTATAAGTCCTGGAGGGTGTTTAGGACTACTAATCCTACAAGGCAAGAACTAGGCTGAACCCTTAGGTTTAAAGGACAAAATACTAAGCGACATTCATAAAAAGTAAGACTTCACATATGACGGAACACATAGGGGCAAATAAAGGCTCATAGATCCCTCCACAGGTAGACATATAATTGGCACGTCTCAAACACACTTAAAGTCTCAATGATAGGAGTTTAAAACATGAATTTTGGGTAAAACAAAAAATCAAGAAGAATCTTATTTGGAAAACTTAATGAAGGCAGATGATTTAATTGAGATTGAGTGATTCAAAATAGCTGATTTTCAGAAATATAGCAATTAGAGGTAATGGTAAAACTTAGAAGTACAGTGATTAGGGTTTTCAAGAAAACGTAGCAGAAAATCATTGGAGTCCATTTTTTGAAAGTAAAATAGTGATAAGTGACCAGAATACAGTCGCTAAAGGCAGCAGTAGACTTAGAAATAGGCAGTGATTAAAAGCTTTCAGTGAACATAGATGAAAGTTAATAAAGCATGAGTTTGAAATGATTTTAAAGGATAAATAAATAAATAAATACAGTGGCTCAACATAGAGTAGTAGCTGTTAGTTTTCAAAGAACTGTAGCAAAAGGAGTAGTAAGATGGTATCAAAACATAGTGGCTTGAAAGGCATACAAATAAGGAGTCGAAATGGCACGATTTTGAGCCGAATGAGGCATTTTGAAAACCCAGTAGTTTAGACATAATAGTACAAAATCAGTGAGCCTTAGAGGAAGCAAATACGTAATTTCAAGACTGTTTTAAAAGTAAAGCGAGAGCAAAATGACTTCAATGAGGTAAAATAAGAAGGCGAGCATCATGAAGTAAAATGTTTAAAGGGACTGGTCTGACCTAAATCCCGTTAATTAATCTCAATACGCATTAGGCCTAAAGTTTGCCTAGGCGTCGCCTATATTGCCTAATTATATCAAAGGGTGAACATGCATATTTAAGTTTGATTTTAAGGGGATATATACTTGCAGAAATTGTTTCAAACAAATGAACCATATTTTACGGGATTGTTAGATTAAGCAGGCTAGTTAGACGTTTTAACAATTGCAACTCAAACGAATAAAAGATCTTAAGCAGCAGATATCTAATGCACGTAGGAGTTCTTAAAAACATGGTTTCTAAGATGAAAATGCAGCAATGACTTTATGACAGTTGATGTTGCTTGTTTATTAACTGATCAGAATCATAGAATGAGTATAATAACATGCTGAAGGTGAAAGTCCTAAAACATGATTTCTAATATGTGAAATGCATGTCCTATGCATGTTATCTAATGCACAAATAAGTAAGTAAGGTCCTATAAGCATGTTTTCTACCCATTTACCTAAGCTAGGCATGCATAACCCCCATATTCACTATCCAGCCCTAATCATTCGTTTACAAATTATTACAAACCATAATAAATGAATTACAATAATGAAAAGGAAAATAAGAAGTTTTTCTAAAGGGAGCCTCCAATCAGTCCCAATCTTCCAGACTCACCCCTCTCAATTTTACAGCCTTACATCAACCTGGGTGCGACAAAGCTCCCAAAGGCCTTAGTGAGGGCCCTGGCCAATACCAGCACCCAGCAAATGCCCATGGTTAAACAAGTGCAGTATAGAATACCCTTACCTCAGTGTCTCAAGGTTTAGAGGGAACTCATGGTCCCTAAGCGATGCACACACTGAGGGGGGTGGAACCTAAATGTCTAGGAATTGTGTGAAGTGCTAAAAGAGGTTAAGCAAGGGAATTTTGAAATCACTTATAGACAAATAGAAGAAATAATTTTGAAATATGGAGTAACAACACTAATCACAACTCATTGGAGTTCCAAGCAAACAAATACAAATAGGAAAAAGGGATTTAGGGGATAAGCAATAGGGCAGTGTATAATCAGTTTAGTTACAAGTTCATCACATATTAAGGATACCCTCATGGAACTACCAAACATTATACAACTACTAAAGAGATCACAGAAGAGAGGCTAGACAGATGAAAAAGAAGACACACAAATATGCTAGACATGCAAAGAGAAGAGAGACAGTAACCACATAGTCAAATGATCCCATAGGCCCTAATGAACCATAGAGAGTAGAGCAGGAGTTTGTGTTAAGCTAGAAGAAGAAGAGAGATCATATAGAGGGATTAGACATGCTAATGACATGCCAAGCAATAGAACCATAAATAGAAGCATGCAAGGAACAATAAGAACCTCAAATAGAGTTGAAACATGTTGTTTGGAACACTTGTTAATTTAAACTAGAAACATACCAGTTATGCAAGTAAAGAGCAGTAGTAGAGTGTAGCAAATAACACTGTAGCCTTGTCTTAATAGCCGGCTAGTAGCAAGCAGCAATAGAGAGTATCAATAGAGACAAGAGAGACAAAACACAAGAGAGTAGTGTATAGAGAGAGTTGAGCAAAATTCGACCTGTCCAGTTTAATGAAAGAGTGAGAGTATATATAGCTTTCAAAAGCAGTAGTGAAATAAGGTAAGAATCAAGTCCAGTAGTAATTAAAGGACTTTGAAATCAATTAGTCAAGATATAAGGCAAGTTTTTATTTGCAAAATATTGAGAATCAGCAGCATATAGACAGGAATAATCAATACAGAAATGTCCAGGCAGGAGCCTCCATGGACGTTATGGCATGGTGGAAGCTTTAAAGGGTCTTAGAGACGAAGTAACCAGAGAGACGACTTCATGGTGGCCGGTGGTTGAAGGGATGAGCCTGGGAGTGGCCGGAGATGAAGGCCATCAGAGGAGATGAAGAGCCCAGAAGGCTCTAGAGAGAACTGGGAGCGGAGGGGTCGAGAAGAGAGAGAGAGAGTGAGATGGGAAAATGAGAGACGGGGAGGGGGGTAGGTTAGATTAATTATGGTAACTAATACGCTGGGCCGTTGATCTCATTTGATCAACGGCTCAGATTGAATGGGGATTGGGCCGAGTATAATGGGGTTTGGGTATTTAAATTGGGTTAATGGGTTGGGTAATAGATTAGGCTAGAAATTAAATAAAATGTGGCTATGTATTAAATACCCAAAAATAGATAAATAATTAATTAATAAAAATATCCAATAATTATATAGAGTGAAATTATGTTTAAATAGGTGAAAGTACAATAATTAGATAGTATTAAGTGTAAAAAATGCATAAGTTTTGAATTAAAATAATACAAGACGTTCAATTGGGCTATAAATGTAAAATTACTGTAATTAAAATTAAATAAGACCCAATTGGCTAATATTTGAAATAATTGAATCCTAATGGACAAAAAATGATTAAATATAGCATACTGAGCCGGGAAACATATTGAAATTGTTTATAACATAATTTATGAATACTTATTTAAAGATAAAATGTTAAATAAAAAGAAAAATAATTTAATAAAATATGGAAAAATAGGAAAAAAATACTCATTATTACAAAGAGTAATTTTGAAAGCTTATATGCAAGTTAAAAAAATAATTTGAGGAAAAATTGGGTATCAACAGCTTCCCCTCTTTACCCGGGAAGGATGAAAGAGTTGTCGGGTAAAGATATGATGGCCAATATTGACCGAGATAAAACTGCGAGATAGAATTTGGCCGCACCCTGGTTTCTGAGTTGGCTACATATCCCTGGTTTTACAGGAATCAGGCCGTATGTAGTTCTGGAATCATCGGCGAAATATACCGGTGACGTCTCGCAAGAACGGACTCAAGGTGCGAAGTAAGGTAAAGTAGGAAGATCTTACCGGGTTGTGTCGAAGAACTGGAGCGGTCCGCTCTTGCCTGGTTGTCTGTTCCGGCCGAGTTACCTACAAATAAAGAACAAGCGTATATTTTGCATAATATAAACATGATGCAAGTTCCCGTCGGACTATGAATGATGTCTTAGGACCATTAAGATGATGTCCTTAGACCATGATGTCCTGGTCCATGAGTCGCTTGGTGCGGGATTCGCAGGCTATGAAATGACGTTCTCGGGCCATGAGGATGGTGCCTTCGAACCATGATGCCTTGGAATAATGATATGCAAGTTGAATATGAGAGATCCGCAGGCTATGAAATGATGTTCTCGGGCCATGAGGATAGTGCCTCTGAATGATGACGCCTTTGGACAAGTTGGCAATATTTCAGCCCATGAAGAATGCAGTAGTATGATGTTGACAAGACAGAGCTTAGTCTTGCAATTTGCAAAAAGAAATAGGGCAGAGCTTAGCCCGAAAGAAAGCGTAAATAACGTAACGAAAGGTGACTGCTTTGAAAAGGTAGAAAGGAGCTCAGTGTAGTGTAATAAGATGCAGAGAGAGGTAGCATGGAACCTCAGAAGGCAGAAGTTAGCCTTATGCAAGAAGTAAATGCAAATGGAGGTAGAGCTTAACCTTGGAAGGCAGACTAATAGCCTTATGCAGATGCGAATGCAGATGGAGGTAGAGCTTAACCTCGGAAGGCAGACTGATAGCCTTATGCAGATGCGAATGCAAATGGAGGTAGAGCTTAAACTCATGCAAGGTGGAGACAGAGCTTAGTCTCGGAAGGCAGAAAGTAGCCTTATGCAAAGATGCGAATGAAAATAGAGACAAAGCTTAGCCTCGGAAGGCATACTGATAGCCTTATGCAGATGCGAATGCAGATGCAGGTAGAGCTTAACCTCGGAAGGCAGACTGATAGCCTTATGCAGATGCGAATGTAGATGTAGGTAGAGCTTAACCTCATGCAAGATGGAGACAGAGCTTAGTCTCGAGAGGCAGGAAGGTAGCCTCATGCAATGCAGAAAATAAAGTGATAGTAAGAGTTCTTAGCTGATGATAAAGTGCGATGATAAGACTGTTGTGAATGAAGTATCGTTTGCAATGATGATAGTAGTAAGCGTTGGCAAGTGCAATGAGTTCGAGAGTGTATCCTTGAGAAGCATGCGTCTTGTGGGGGTAATGGGATGTCTTGGGCTTTCGCCGTTTTTATGCCTGCATCCAAAGAAAAATCATGAGTTCTATAGAGGGAAGGGTTAGTTCGTATCCCTGCTGGCTCGGATCGGCCTATCTGCTTGTGGATGATGACTTTGTTTGTACCACAGAGGTAGCGTTGCTAAAACAAACTGTTTTTTGAGAAATAAATATGCATCGTTTTATAAAATATGATATAACATATAGAAAAGAAATAGTTTTCTTTGGATGAACCGACGACCACGACGTAGTTCAAAACATTTCAACCTTTCTTGCTGCGGAGATTTGAGGGTCCTCCTCAACATTTTGCCCCAGTTTGATGGGTGTAGGCTTCTGGCTGTTACTGGTGCTGTGCTTGGCTGAACTTGCTTCGGAATTTTGAGGTCCCTCCTCAAAATTCTGCCCCAGTTTCCATTCGTGGGGGAAATGAAAAATTTATTAAAATATGACCGAACCCATAAGGTTGCCTACGTATCCCCTCTTAAACGGGAATGAGGTCAGGCGTAGTTCAGTTTACAACATTTGATAGAAGCATAACAATTACACATAGTAGCGCTTGGCTGCGTTTGAATTGATTGGTTTAGGCCAAATTTCTCCAACCATTTCTGCCAGTATGAGTGCTCCTCCTGTTAGTACTCGGTGAACCATGTACGGGCCTTGCCAATTGGGAGAGAATTTCCCTTTGGCTTCGTCTTGATGAGGAAAGATTTTCTTTAACACCAGCTGCCCCAGTGTGAATCGTCTTGGTTTGACTTTCTTGTTGAAGGCTCGGGTCATTCTATTATGATATAACTGACCATGACAAACCGCGTTCATTCTTTTTCCATCTATGAGGGCCAATTACTCATATCGGCTTCTTACCCATTCTACATTGCTGAGCTCGGCTTCTTGTATGATTCTCAGAGAGGGAGTTTCAACTTCAGCAGGAATGACGGCTTCTGTACCGTATACCAACATGTAAGGAGTTTCCCCAGTTGACGTGCGGACTGTGGTGCGATACCCCAACAGAGCAAATGATAGTTTCTCATGCCACTACTTGTGATTCTCTATCATCTTTCTCAGTATCTTTCTCGTCCATCCAAATCTGATGGTAACTAGCAAAATAATCTACAAAGGACTGCAGCTCGTGCTTGGCACAGTTGTCAATTAAGATGTGTATGTTTGGCAAGGGGAAGTCATCTTTCGGACTGGCCCGGTTGAGATCCCGGTAGTCGACGCAGACTCTGACCTCCCCATCTTTCTTTGGTACAGGCACAATGTTAGCTAACCATGTAGGATATTCGACCACTCGGAGAACCCCGACATTGATCTGTTTGGTGACCTCTTCTTTGATTTCAAGTTCATGTCTGGCTTGAATTTCCTGAGCTTTTGCTTCACTGGTGGGCATGTTGGATTGGTTGGTAGTTTGTGGGCCACAATAGATGTACTGAGGCCAGTCATGTCATGACCAGGCGAATATGTCCTCATACTCCTTTAGAAATTCCATATATTCCTCCTTTTCTGACAGCGATAGATGAATGCTGATGCGTGTTTCTTTGACGTTATCTGCATTTCCCAGGTTGACGACCTCAGTCTCGTCCAAGTTAGACTTAGGTCTATTCTTTAATAATATCCTCAGGTATATCATCCTCGTCTGACTCGGAATCCATTTGTTGCATTGCCTTGTTGCAGGTCACAATCGTCGGTTCATCAAGATAAGTAATAGTAATGTTGTATAAATAAAGTAATGGGGAGGGAAACAGTAGCAAGTAAATATAAGTAAATGTAAGATTTATAAGGAAATTGGAAACGCTTTGATAAATTGAGTAATTGTTTGAACAGAAGAGCTCTTTCTTAAAAATGCGAAAAGGAAGGAAATGATTTAAATAAATAAACTGTAAATAATGTTTGTTTTGTTAGCCTTGCTACCCCGAGGCTCGACGGGCTTTGATTGTCCTGACGGACCAATTATTGAGATGTGATCCCTTGCTCACGACTTGTATGGAAGGGCCTTCCTCCCCCTCCTCTTCAAAAATGACACAGCAGTCATATCCTCATCATCCAGAAATAAATCCCTTATCGGTGCTAACGCTTCTTCCTCGTCTGTACCATATATGATGTCAGCCGGCTGGAAAGTCTACTCTATGCGGTGTATTGGCAGCTCCAATGGGTAGTAGGGGTCGCGCCATGGTGGAGACCAGTCCCTAAACTCCTTCCAAGTGTACTCGTACCCCAAACCAAAAGTAGTACCATGCTTTTTGAGTGTTATTGGCTTTGTTGTTCCTTGAAGATGCTTACCGATCCCTTTACCCGGCTCGTACCCTTTCCAGTTCAGTATGCTTTTGGTCTTACTGCCCCATTACTTGTCTTTGTCAATAGCGTTAACACGATCTATGTTATGATAGATTTCTCCTTCCAACTTTCTCCTTCCATCGATGACCGAAAAGGTCTGGCGACCGTAGATATGGTTGCTACCGTCGCCATGAATGATTACCTCTTGATGATTCCATTCAAACTTCACAGCTTGATGCAGGGTTGATGCCACGGCCCCAGCCGCGTGGATCCAAGGTTGTCCCAATAGTAAGTTGTAGGATGCAGGCACATCTATCACTTGGAAATCTACATCGAACCAAGTTGGTCCCATCTGTAAGCATAAGGTGATTTCTCCCATGGTGGACCTTTGCGAACCGTCGAAGGCCTTTACGTTGATCTCTCCTTCCTTTATCTCATGTAGACTCTTGCCCAATCTCTTGAGTGTGACCAGCGGACAGATGTTGAGACTGGAACCCCCATTAATTAGGATCCTTGTGATGAAATGATCCTCACATTGTACGGTGATGTGTAATGCTCTATTATGACCTAGCCCCTTGGGCGGTAACTCATCTTCATGGAAAGTGATCTTGTGAATCTCCAGTATCTGGCCCACCATATTGTCCATTCCCAACTAGTGATATTGTCTGGCACGTATGCTTCACTCAACACTCTTAGCAAAGCACTCCTGTGAGTTCCAGAGTTTTGCAATAGGGAGAGGATGGATATCTGAGCTGGCGTTTTGTTCAACTGGTCGAGGACTGAGTACGCCTTAGCTTGTATCTTTCTCCACTGATCATTAGAACCTGTTTCAATGAAGCGGGGACGATTGTTGGCCTGCTTGCTAGACTCGGCCAAATGCTCAGAGGTATAAACTCTGCCAGTTCATGTCATACCCTGTGCATCGATGGATTCTTTAGACTTGCCTTTACCTTTCCTCCTTGCTTTAGCGGTATAGTCCCACGGAATGGCGTCTGAATAAAAGGGTGCCGTTGTTGACATTGCCACTGGAATAGGTGAGGTCATCCTTATTCCTGCCGTAGTATATGTTATAGATGGCCGGATTGCAACTTCGAGCGGTCACACAAACGCGACTTCGATCGGCCCTGGGGATTTTCCCTCGGCGAGTGGCCTTGATTCAAACTTAAGTGGAATGGACATGTTTACCTAAACTTCCTCGGACGGCTGCATCTGGACCACGATCGGATTAAGAGTAATTGCAGGCTTCTTCGGATCACCCTCTGCAATCAGCCCAATCGATCCCTCGGGATCCCAGTCATCATCAACCTCAATCATGTGGACACCACCCTTATGGTCAGGCAGCGGATTATTGCAAATATTAGGAGCAGCGTCCTTGGCTACAATGATCTTGTTATCTATGAGGGTCTGTATCTTGTCTTTCAAGGAACGACATTCCTCAATGGTGTGTCCCTTTATGCCGGAGTGGTAGCACATGTTTTGTTTGGGTTGACCCACTGAGATGGGTTCTCAGGGATGACAGCGGAGATGGGTGTGACATAAACTGCGGCTTTAAGCTTTTCATATAATTGGTCAATGGGTTCAGCTATGGAAATATACTATTTTGGTGGACAACGGTCGAAATTTGGGCGAGGTCTTGGGAAGTTTTGGTGAGCAGGTGGTGATTGGTAGTGAGAAGGTTGGGAATTGTAGGCACTATAAACGGAAGCTGGTTGAGAGTATCTGGGCGAGGTAGGCTGATATGTGGGTGGTGGATCTTGGTAGGCGGGTGAGGCTGTCTGGTATTGAGGTGAAGGTGCTTGGTAACTTAGAGCTGGTTGGTATATGAAGGAAGGTGCGGGGTATACTTGATATTTGGGAGGGGACTTGGCTTGTTGTGCCACCATCACGGCTCCTATATCCCTTTTCTTGGACACACCACCGGATTGCAGAGCTTTGTTGGTAGCCTGTAAGGCTTCAAAATTAGTAACCATACCGTTTTTGATGCCTTCCTCGATTCGTTCTCCCAACTTGATGATATCAAAAAACTTGTGTCCTTCGACCATGATCAGTCGCTCATAGTACTGAGGGTCCTGAGCGCGCATGAAGAATTTCTTCATCTGCTCTTCTTCCAAGGCTGGCCTGACCTTAGCGGCCTCTGACCTCCAACGAGTAGCATACTCGCGAAAAGTCTCAGTTGGTTTCTTCTTCAAGTTCTGGATGTAGAACACATCCGGTGCATTCTCCGTATTGAATCTGAATCTATCCATGAAGTCCGTAGCCATATTCACCCAATTGATCCATTTCTTTGGATCCTGATTGATGTACCAGGATAGTGCATCACCTTTCAAACTCCTCATGAAGAGTTTCATGCGGATCCTTTCATCTTTTCCCACGCCGACCAACTTGTCACAGTAAGTCCCCAGATGGACTCTTGGGTCACCAGTACCATCAAACATCTCAAACTTAGGAGGTTTGTACCCCTCGGGTAGTTCAACATCGGGATGTATGCAAAGGTCCTCATAATTCAATCCCTCAACCCCTTTAACTCCTTCGACGCCCTGAACTCGGTTGGTCAATTTCTTGAGTTCCTCGACCAGATTCCTGATGAGCTTGTCCTTCTCGTCAGACTCATAGGTATGTGGTGTGGAATGAGCTACAATTTCCACATAAATGGGGTTGTCATAATCCTGGAAGTGATCTCTCGTCTGATCTTGAGGAGGTGGAGTGTTGTAGTTGCGTGGTGCTGGTGGAACGGGATCATTGGGGTGATTGGGTTGTTTTGGGACGCTTTGGGGTAAAGTAGGGTTCAGATTATTTGGGAAGTGAATGTCTGGAACGTTGAGGGAGAACGATAAGTGGGCCAAATTCTTGATTTGGTCAAGTTCCTCTTGGAACTTCAGCAGCTTCTTCTCTAGTGGAGACATACCCTCGTGCAGAACCTGAATACCCTGACCATCAATGATCTCAACCTGTTCATCCCTGTTGTCTTTTCTAGTACCGCTTGCATCTGCCATTTTAGTTTTACCCTTGCTTTTTCCTTTGGGAGGACTGGGAGGAGGAGTAGGAGGAGGGCCCCTTGATCTGGTGCAATAAGCTGTTGATGCCAGAGTGCACGAACTAACCTTTGGGGAAGGGGAATAACAAACAAAAGGTAGTGAAGTTAGTGAAGATATAAAGAATATTGCGGTAATTTAAACACATAATGCGAAAATGTAAAACGCATCCTAAGTTGGGGAACCTCTTTATGCCCGAGGTAGGCCTAGCGACAAATTAATTTGGAGAACTTAAATACTAAATGCCTCATTTTATTGATGATAAATAGACGAATCCAAATTGACTCTAAGAATGCGAAAATATAAAATGTCACTAATGTCCAGTGGCCTTATTACATCAAAAGCAAAGTAAAGACAAATTCTATCTATTTGGTCCCAGAAGGAACTTCCCCAGACTCGGCACCTCTACTTGCCTTGATCAACATTCCCATCTCGCGGAGCCCCAGCAGTAAGTAGGTCTTGGCTAGAATTCTCGCTTCAGTTCTCTTGGTCTTTTGACAAGTCTCGATCCTCCTAAGGAACTTTTCCTCCAAGTCAACGATGCCTCGTTCCAAGTGTGCTAGCCTCTGGGTAGAATTGATAGCCATGTCCTTCCATTCCTCGATCAACTTTTTGTTGGTTATGTGGATTTTGTGATGATCTTCTTCACAGTCACGGAGCCTTTTGCGCAACTGGTTGAACCTAGTTGTTGCCTCGGATTTCTCATCTATGACCCTATGTCCTTGAGTGAAACCTAGCTCGATATTTCCTCCCCAGTTATCTTCCAACCATCCCAGATAGTAAGGAGAGCAACCAGCGTGATACCTATCAGGCTCGATAGTATCTTTCTCCAACCGGATCCTGCAGTGCCACAATTGCTGAGCTTGACATTTGTGAGGGTTATCGTCATCTTGGAAGTCCGCCTTGAGATGACTCATTTTCTCGACCTTGGAACGACTTGTTTCCTCCCTGCCTGCCTCATGACGCGAATTGGGACATAAGGGTATGTCCCTCTAAGACCAATCAATATTAGGAACGGGGTGTCTCTAGTCCGAATGATGAATTCGTCGGTCGGGAACCACTCAAACATCCATTGGATTTGATTCTCGGTCAGATCTCCCAATAACGCAACCCATCCCTTGGCATTTTCCGGCTGTGCAAACATGTCGGGGATGTATTTCATACGCTTGGGTGATGGAAAGCAATATGATCATCCCAAATTCTCCTATGTATGTCTTGACGGTAGTCACCCCTTTGCAGATGCTCGGTGAGCCATAACTGAAGTAGCAGGTTGCAACCCTCAAAATGTTTCGCCCCTCGTTGACAGTTCTCCAAAGCTCGGTATAGGTCAGCAACAATCATGGGTACAATGCTGAAATCTTGTCCGTCGATCCCTTCCATCAGAGTCTTGGTAACCATAGCCAATCTGGTGTGGATTATCCCCTTCTTTGTCGGGAAGACCATAAATCCCAAAAAGCAGAATATGAAGATGAATACACGGCGGTGAATGTGTCCTAGAGAGGTGAGGGAGAACTCTTCTTGATATGTGCGGTAAGACTAACTACGGCCATACCTCTCGTACAAATAGTCAAAAGGGATGTACGAGTCTTCTAAGCAGACTAAATCCGGATTCTTCTTGAGTCCCATCATTTTGAGAAAACCCCGACCTGTTCGATTTTCAGGCATCAATAACCCTTGTGACTCCCAAGGCAAACCAGCTATACCCCCTATTCCTCCTGCAATGAGGTCATCTCATTGTTCCCAAACTGAAAAACCGATCGATCACAATCCCAGAATAAGGTGGCAGCCTCTATCATCATGTTATTAGGCTGAATGTCCAAAAGAGAGGGCAAGTTGCCCAGGTGTTTTCTGACTGTTGTTTTGTCGCTTGAATGCAAGTCTTCCACCAATTCAAAATCTTTGGGTGGATGTTGGTGACCATGCCGAATCTGGGGACCTCGTGCCTCATCTATGCAAAATAAACAGGTTAGGCCCTTACCCCCACCGGACTCGACTATTTAATATCGATAATTAGCAATGAGCATTTAAGTTCTCTAGATAAATGCATAGAACGTGAAGGCGTCCTTTTGGGTTCCAGGGAAACCCAATGGACTTTGGACAAGGCTATTTTAAAAGCTATTGTGCGAACAACACGTTAGCCTGGCTAGGTTTGACCATGATGCATGCACCATACAATAGAGTAAGGTTTCTATTGGGGTTTTTGACTGGTACCCTTGAGCGGACAACTCAAGGGGGAAGGCGCGAAACTGTCGACTACACCGCTGATCGACTAGTTTTATCGCAAATACGCCTTTCCGAATTTAGGGGGTAATAATACTGGAATAACACAACCACTCATTCTAAGCGTTGCTATAGGATTTGTTTGGCACGAGTGGAATATGAATGCGGAGCATGATATGTAGTAATAAGCATTAAAACAAATAAGCATGTATTTTCACGTTGAGAAAAACAGTAAAGAAAGGAAATACAACAGATATAATGGAAAGCGGTTACAAAGAAAACATGAAGATATGTCAGTTACGTTCAGGTGAAATAAATACTTGTAAAAAGTAAACAGTTAACGGCATATAACGGGGAATAGGAAAAGGCATAATCATTTAAATGCAAATTAAAGGTCCAAATTCACAAAGCAAGTTGTAATGGTATAAGCCTAGGGAAGTTTCCCAGCAGAGTCGCCATGCTGTCATGCCCCCTTTTTCCTATCGCACGGGTTAGGTACGGAGAGATCGGGTTTATGACATTCTGGACAACTCCTTAAAGGAAGAGGTTTAAGGAAGAGTCTCCACCTAACGATTTTTATGGTGCGTAAGGGCACCTAGAGTTGATAACTCATGAACTAGTTCGCGTTACCAGAGATTGGGTAAGGGCTTGAAATTATCCCAAGGGGAAGGTATTAGGCACCCCTCAAGATCCACAACTGTGGGTCCCAGCCAATAAGTTTTGTGAATTTGGACGATGAGCAAGTAACAAGTAAGGTTCACATATGAGGGGATTTAAAACAAGTATGAAAATCTTTAAAGGTTTTGAATAACATGAACATTTGAAAAGAATTGTCCTAGGTTTAAAGTAATACGGATCACTTCAATGCAATACCCGGTATGTCACACCTCGAGGAGGCGGCTACATGTGGTATTAGCGCACCAGTCATCATATTCGTATTCTACCCTTCCCACCCCGTAAAGGTTATTTAAAGTGCGCGTGTTGGTCACAAAAGATTGTTGCGTGCCATTACCCGTCCCATCCTATAAGTCCTGGAGGGTGTTTAGGACTACTAATTCTACAAGGCAAGAACTAGGCTGAACCCTTAGGTTTAAAGGACAAAATACTAAGCGACATTCATAACAAGTAAGACTTCACATATGAAGGAACACATAGGGGCAAATAAAGGCTCATAGATCCCTCCACAGGTAGACATATAATTGGCATGTCTCAAACAAACTTAAAGTCTCAATGATAGGAGTTTAAAACAGGAATTTTGGGTAAAACAGTAAATCAAGAAGAATCTGATTTGGAAACCTTAATGAAGGCAGAGGATTTAATTGAGATTGAGTGATTCAAAATAGTTGATTTTCAGAAATATAGCAATTAGAGGTAATGGTAAAACTTAGAAGTACACTGATTAAGATTTTCAAGAAAACGTAGCAGAAAATCATTGGAGTCCATTTTTTGAAGTAAAATAGTGATAAGTGACCAGAATACAGTTGCTAAAGGCAGCAATAGACTTAGAAATAGGCAGTGATTAAAAGCTTTCAGTGAACATAGATGAAAGTTATTAAAGCATGAGTTTGAAATGATTTTAAAGGATAAATAAATAAATACAGTGGCTCAACATAGAGTAGTAGCTGTTAGTTTTCAAAGAACTGCAGTAAAAGGAGTAGTAAGATGGTATCAAAACATAGTGACTTGAAAGGCATACAAATAAGGAGTCGAAATGGAACGATTTTGAGCCGAATGAGGCATTTTGAAAACCCAGTAGTTCAGACATAATAGTACAAAATCAGTGAGCCTTAGAGGAAGCAAATACGTAATTTCAAGACTGTTTTAAAAGTAAAGCGAGAGCAAAATGACTTCAATGAGGTAAAATAAGAAGGCGATCACCAAGAAGTAAAATGTTTAAGGGGACTGGTCTGACCTAAATCCAGTTAATTAATCTCAATACGCATTAGGCATAAAGTTAGCCTAGGCGTCGCCTATATTGCCTAATTATATCAAAGGGTGAACATGCATATTTAAGTCTGATTTTAAGGGGATATATACTTGCAGAAAATGTTTCAAACAAATTAACCATATTTTACGGGATTGTTAGATTGAGCAGGCTAGTTAGACGCTTTAACAATTGCAACTCAAACGAATAAAAGTTTTTAAGCAGCAGGATATCTAATGCACGTAGGAGTTCTTAAAAACATGGTTTCTAAGATGAAAATGCAGCAATGACTTTATGACAGTTGATGTTGCTTGTTTATTAACTGATCAGAATCATGAAATGAGTATAATAACATGCTGAAAGTGAAAGTCCTAAAACAGGATTTCTAATATGTGAAATGCATGTCCTATGCATGTTATCTAATGCACAAATAAGTAAGTAAGGTCCTATAAGCATGTTTTCTACCCATTTACCTAAGCTAGGCATGCATAACCCCCATATTCACTATCCAGCCCCAATCATTCGTTTACAAATTATTACAGACCATAATAAATGAATTACAATAATGAAAAGGAAAATAAGAAGTTATTCTATAGGGAGCCTCCAATCAGGCCCAATCTTCCAGACTCACCCCTCTCAATTTCAACGCCTTACATCAACCTGGGTGCGACAAAGCTCCCAAAGGCCTTAGTGAGGGCCCTGGCCAATACCAGCACCCAGCAAATGCTCATGGTTAAACAAGTGCAGTATAGAATACCCTTACCTCAGTGTCTCAAGGTTCAGAGGGAACTCATGGTCCCTAAGCGATGCACACACTGAGGAGGGTGGAACCTAAAGGTCTAGGAATTGTGTGAAGTGCTAAAAGAGGTTAAGCAAGGGAATTTTGAAATCACTTATAGACTAATAGAAGAAGTAATTTTGAAATATGGAGTAACAACACTAATCACAACTCAGTGGAGTTCCAAGCAAACAAATACAAATAGGAAAAAGGGATTTAGGGGATAAGCAATAGGGCAGTGTATAATCAGTTTTAGTTACAAGTTCATCACATATTGGGGATACCCTCATGGAAGTACCAAACATTATACAACTACTAAAGAGATCACAGAAGAGAGGCTAGACAGATGAAAAAGAAGACACAAAAATATGCTATACATGCAAAGAGAAGAGAGACAGTAACCACATAGTCAAATGATCCTATAGGCCCTAATGAACCACAAAGAGAGAGCAGGAGTTTGTGTTAAGCTAGAAGAAGAAGAGAGATCATATAGAGGGATTAGACATGCTAATGACACGGCAAGCAATAGAACCACAAATAGAAGCATGCAAGGAACAATAAGAACCTCAAATAGAATTGAAACATGTTGTTTTGAACACTTGTTAATTTAAACTAGAAACATACCAGTTATGCAAGTAAAGAGCAGCAGTAGAGTGTAGAAAATAGCACAGTAGCCTTGGCTTAACAGCCGGCTAGTAGCAAGCAGCAGTAGAGAGTATCAATAGACACAAGAGAGTAGTGTATAGAGAGAGTTGAGCCAAATTCGACCTGTTCAGCTTAATGAAAGAGTGAGAGTATATATAGCTTTCAAAAGCAGTAGTGAAATAAGGTAAGAATCAAGTCCAGTAGTAATTAAAGGACTTTGAAATCAATTATTCAAGAAATAAGGCAAGTTTTTATTTGCAAAATATTGAGAATCAGCAGCATATAGGCAGGAATAATCAATACAGGACAAATAAGGAAAAGATCCCTGTAATTTGGTACTAATAACTTAGTAAAGAGTAAGGATCAAAAGACCCTTTAGTTAAGGAGTCACTTCACATGGTAAAAACAAAGTAAATAAGGAAAGAATAACAAACACATAGAAGGGAATTTGGGGCAAGTACAAGAAGGTTTCATTAAGGTAATAGCCAAACGGTACAATCAATTGTAAAATAAGCAAGAGAACTAATCAGTAGTGTAAAAAATATCACAAGGAATTAATCAGAGGAAATCAATCACAGGAAATTAGGGATGTTAACATTAACACCACTGATATTAAAAGACACATTCCATGAACATATAGGCAAAGTATAAATAGGCAAAATCGAATTGGAACCCTAGTATAACAGAAAAAATCAATAATCAATCGCAGCATACTCATGAGAACACATCAACAAATGAGGCACGTAAACATATATATCGAAATCCAGTCAGAAGCTAGGGTTACGACTGCAGATTTGGGGTTTTAGCAAAAAATCAAACAACAAAGTAAAAACCTCGAATAAACAGGCAAACATAAGAAAAATGATAAGATAATACTGAAAAATCCAGAATTTAAACCATTTAAAAGGGGTTCTGAGAACCCTAGTTCTTAAAACAACAAAAATCGTTCGAAAGGTACCAGTTTTTTTTAAGAAAAAAAAGAAGGAAAATCATCGAGATAAACATAGATATGTCACGGATCTTAAAAGAAATTGAAAGGTCAAGAACTAGGGTTTCAGAGATAGAACGCCAGAGACAAAGTAACCGGAGAAGGCCAGAAACGTCCAGGCAGGAGCCTCCATGGCCGTTCTGGCATGGTGGAAGCTTTAAAGGGTCTTAGAGACAAAGTAACCGGAGAGACGAATTCATGATGGCCGGTGGTTAAAGGGATGAGCATGGGAGTGGAGGGGTCGAGAAGAGAGAGAGAGAGAGAGAGAGAGAGAGAGAGAGAGAGAGAGAGAGAGAGAGAGATGGGAAAATGAGAGACGGGGAGGGGGTAGGTTAGATTAATTATGGTAACTAATAATCTGGGCCGTTGATCTCATTTGATCAACGACTCAGATTGAATGGGGATTGGGCCGGGTATAATGGGGTTTGGGTTTGGGTATTTCAATTGGGTTAATGGGTTGGGTAATAGGTTAGGCTAGAAATTAAAAAAATGTGGCTATGTATTAAATACCCAAAAATAGATAAATAATTATTAATAAAATTAGCCAATAATTATATAGAATGAAATTATGTTTAAATAGGTGAAATTACAATAATTAGATAGTATTAAGTGTAAAAAATGCATAAGTTTCGAATTAAAATAATACAAGACGTTCAATTGGGCTATAATTGTAAAATTACTGTAACTAAAATTACACTCAATTGGCTAATTTGTGAAATAATTGAATCCTAATGGACAAAAAATGATTACATATAGCATAATGAGCCGGGAAACATATTGAAATTATTTATAACATAATTTATGAATACTTATTTAAAGATAAAATGTTAAATAAACATAAAAATAATTTAATAAAATATGGAAAAATAGAAAAAAAATACTCATTATTACAAAGAGTAATTTTGAAAGCTTATATGCAAGTTAAAAAAATAATTTGAGGAAAAATTGGGTATCAACAAGGGTCCTGCCCGCGATCGCGGACCTCAACCAACTCAACCTACGCGATTGCGATTTTCTTCACGCGACCGCGTAGAGATACACTCAAACCCTTGACGTCTAGATTCTTCTATGCGAACACGAGGACTCCTACGCGATCGCGATGACCAAGCTGCCCAAACACCGCGATCGCGAACACCCTTATGCGATCGCAGAGAGTAAAATCCTGCCTGCCCCATCTTGTTCTACACGATAGCGATTGCTCTCACGCGATCGCAGAGAGGAATTACCTGCTGCATAAATACTAGAAAATCAGCAACACTTAAGGCCCCAAAAATGCCCGTTTGAGCATATGAAACACACCCGAGGCCCTCGGGACCTCAACCAAACATACCAACCAATCCTAATACCTCATTCAAACTTAGTCGAGCCCTCGAAACACCAAAAATAACGCAAAACACCAAAATCACATCAAATTCAAGCCTATGAACTTTGAAATTTCAAATTAACCAAAGATGCCGACACCATCCAAAACACGTCCGATTGACCTTAAATTTTGCACACATATCCAAAATGATATTACGGAGCTGTTCAAACTTCAAAAATCTGACCCCGATAGCCTATTTTCCACTGCCGACCGGAAATCGCCAAAAACTAACTTTCGCCAATTCAAGCCTAATTCTACATCGGACATCAAAATTACCTTCTGAACACACTCCTAGGTCCCAAATCACCTAACGAAGCTATCCGAGCCATAAAATCTGCATTCCGAGGCCGTTTATCAATAAGTCAACTCTTAATTGACTTTTCCAACTATAAGGCTACTTAAAGAGACTAAATGTCTCAATTTTCATTACAACTACTCCGAACCCGAACCACCCAACTCCAACACATCATAAACCACTAACCAATGCATAACACGACAGAAGTAGGAATAACGGTGCGAATTCTACGGAATGACCGACCGGGTCGTTACATTCTCCCCTACTTAAAACATGCGTTCGTCCTCGAATGTGCCTAGAGCTGTTCCAACCACCACCAAAATTGCCGTCTAACCTACCATGCACATATCCGGAGGTGATCCCACGTCTCCCTACCCCATATAGGTCCAATAGCACCACACAATTGATATTTCGAAATCCAATCCTGACCCATAAACCTAGGAACTAAATTTCCACTTCTGAATCAATTTAGAAGATCAAAATTCCACGACTAGAAACTAAACAAGTCTGAACACGCTGTATCAAGCCATATCTGTAACCCAAGATGTAATCACATAATATCTCAACACTCATAGCGATGACTCCTATTCACAATAGCTTCTCATAACAACCCAATACCGGTAAATAACCTCTTATCAAACAAAGTCTCGCTTTAACACTTTCATATGGTGCCGATGATAAAGGAAACACGTAGGAACCAACAACCATTCATCTGATCAGCATCAATACCATCCATAGCCATAACTTGTGCAACTCGTGCACTCCGTAACAACATACCAAGAGCTCCATTCATAAAATAAAGAAGACTCACACGAGAGGACTATCCTGCCACTAACACTTACCATTACCACATCATGCTAAAATCTTAGTACACATCGTGAAGCCATAACACGCGAATCCGACACCAAGTATCATACCTCTACTTAACTCTGCTACAAAGCGTGATCCCATCCAACCGTTGGACCACATGAAATACTCCAAGCCACCTTGCTCAAAATCAATAACCATGCAAAATTCTACATCAAGTACTCAAAGTGCATTGCCATAACCACGGGTAAATCAGACTATACCATGCCACCCCAAACAGAAATAACATAACCAACACGTCTCAATCTTGCAACACACAATTACTTACCTTACTTAAATCTCGCTATAAAACCCCGATAGAACCGCATCCTATGCACCTATAACCAACGATTACAACTCCTCAAAACACCGAAAGGCAACTCATAGATCACTCCAAAACACGAATAAGCTCAATGAAAATCGAATGATACATCCCTCAACAATAGCAATTCAGAGACAACAATTCCAACTCGGTGCAGAACACACACCCATACTGGCCTACCAATAACTCTAAGTCAACTCTGGTCACCCAGAACAGGTAGATAACTCTTCGAAAGTTTATAATGCCTGAATCATGGCATATACTAACACCTGACTAGCTTTGCTCGCATCAACCACAAAATAATCTGTTTATTAGAACTCTTAGTCTCAAAGTCCATGAAGCGCACAAATTACCATATCTGATCCCAACTCCACCACTCGAATATATAACATGCCTCTAATACTCAATCATTCCACGAAGGATACCCCCAAAATTCTTCTGTGCCACCAACAAACCATGAATATCAGCAGTAAGTCCAACAAGAGAGCATCGCAATACCAATGAAGCACCCTTAACTCAACACATTTCCCTTTCTGAAGGTATACCCTCGTCAAGTCACCCAATAGTGGTATCCTTTACTGTAACGACCCGGTCTGTCGTTACGTAGAACCTGCATTATAATTATTGTTATGGACTTATTATTGATTGGTTATACTGTTATTGATGTTTTAGAGTTGGTAGGCTTGAAATAAGAATGATTGTAGTGAGAGTTTAGTCATTCAGCCTTTAAAAAAATAGCCTTAAAATGGGAAAAGTCAACTAAGAGTTGACTTATTTGTAAACGACCTTGGAATGCTAATTTTATGGTTCGAATAGCTTCGTTAGGTGATTTGAGACTTAGGAGTATGTTCGGAATATTTTTGTGATGTCCGGTGTAGAATTAGTCTTGAATTGGCAAAAGTTAGTTTTGACGATTTCCGGTCGGCAGTGGAAAATAGGCTGTTGGGGTCGGAATGAAATTCTTACAGTTGGAGCAGGTTCGTAATGTCATTTTGGATGTGTCTACAAATTTTCAGGTCAATCGGAGTTGTTTTGGGTAGTTTCGGCATCGTTGGTGGAATTTAGAAGTTCCAATGTTCATAGGCTTGAATTCGATGAGTTTTTGGAGTTTTGATGTTGTTTTTGATGTTTCAAAGGGTTGAGTAAGTTTGAATGATCATATATGATGCGTTGGTATGTTTGGTTGGGGTCTCTAGGGGCTCGGGCTTGATTTCGGGTGGCGAGCGGGGAATTTGGACTTGGCAAAATGCAGCTTTAGCTGCTGTTTTGATGTTTTCGCACCTGCGGAAGGGGAGCCGCAGGTGCGGTCCTGCAGGAGCGGACTTGGCTCCGCAGGTATGAGAATGGGCTGGGTTGAGGATTTCCGCAGGTGCGGATTTGGGTGGTCCCAGATGAGACCGTAGGTGCGGAAGGATCATCGCACCTGCGAAGCCGCAGGTGTGAGAAATGGGTTGCAGGTGCGAAATCACTGTGCAGTAAGTATAAAAACCAGCCTTCGCGAATTGTAACCATTTTTCTCAATATTTTATCCGGGTTTGAAGCTTTTGAAGGTTTTTTGAAGAGGGAATTCGATAGTTCTTCGTGGAGGTAAGATTTTTGGACTCTAAACTCGTTAATACATGATTAAAGGTCGGATTAATGGTGGAAAAGTTGGGAAAAATCAGTGGAAAAGGGTAGTTAGGGCTTGGGATTTAGAGGCTTTAGAATGAGGATTTGAGGGCTCATTTGGACTCCGATTTCGGTGTTCTTGGTATGTATAGACTCGTGGGAGGATGAGGATTCTTGTGCTATAAATTTTATCGAATTCCGAGACGTGGGCTTGGGGGCCGGGTTTGATCAATTTCGGGAATTTTGAGTATTTTTGATAGATTTTGATTAGGATTCACCTCTTAGCATATAATAATGATGTACACTTGATTGTTGGTAGATTTGGAGCGCTCGGAGGTCGAACTTTGAGGCAAAGGCGTTGCGGAGTAGTGTTTTAGCCGATTTTAAGGTAAGTAACGTCTTCAACCTTGGAACTCAGGGTTCGTAACCCCAAATTATCTGATAAATGATGTTAATTAAGGTGACGCACTTGCCAAGCGGTGGGCATGCAGGCGTTCACCAAATGTTTGTGGCCTGGCTCACCCCATGGCACTGTCTAAGGGTTGTTTCATACTGATATTGGTACTGTGAAGGTAGAGACTTCCTTGAACATATTAGAAATCATGATAAGTGTAATTGCTAAAGCTTCATGCCAATGTGTTTAGACTGTACCAGTCAATTGTTGCTGTCTCTATCTGTAGTTATTTACTACCATGCACTCAGTCCTGTTGTAGCATACATCTTAATGCCTCAGTCTCAGCATTTGTTAATTATACTGCATTATTATTGTTTGGGCTGAATTATACATATTTGAGAGCATTGTGAGTGAGACGTGAAAGTATTGGTTGAGTAAGGCCTAGAGCCGGATTTTTGAGATAGTTATGAGATCGGACTGCACACCGCAACGATCCTTGAATCATACCTTCGTTGGTTTGATATAGCGCTTGGGCTTATAAGAGCCCCTCCGGAGTCTTTACACCCCCAGTGAGCGCACAGATATTGAGGGATGGATCTTCCCTGGACATGGATCTTGTCCGATTGATATGTTCCAGAGATGGATCTTCTCCGTGGTGTCTTGTTCCGAAGATGGATCTTCTCCGTGGGGCTGGATTGGCCTATATTTTTTCTCAGTACCGAGTGACTATGTCACTATGTTTATCCATATTCTGGGATGGAATTTCTCTGGGCCTGATGGCCAATTCGAGTACTGAGTGGACTCCCTTATGAGAGTGGATACTGTATACATAGCATTCCTGATTTTACACGAACACCTGCAAGTTTACAGACATAACTCGGTGCCTTTCACTTACTTTCTACTATATTACTGTCATGTTCAAACTATATGCTGTTGTTCAAATTATCGGAGGTTTAGTCCGTCACTACCTCTCAGCCCATAGGTTGTTTTCGTTACTTATTGAGTTGGTGTACTCACGTTATACCTTGCACCTTGTGTGCAAATCCAGGTACATTGAGATCCAGCTCTGGTCAGTGAGTCGCAGCAGTTTCGTCGGAGTTGACGAGGTAGCAGCTGGCGACCGTGATCTCGTCACCTCTTTCTTTTCTACCTGTCGTATTGATTTTCAGACTATGTTGGTCATTTATTTTGGGTTTTGTTTATGTATTAGTAGCTCATGACTGCGTGACACCGGATCCGAGGTTGTAGTATTTAAATTTTGTTTTCCTTCCTTAAATTGTTTCCAAATTATGAATTTCCACTACTAATGATTTGGATTTATTAAAAATGATCATTTTCTCCAATAACTGAACCTAGAACAGTTTTAGTTAGGTGGCTGGCCTGGTTCCACGACAGGCGCCATCACGACTCCGAAATTGGGTCGTGACATTTACCTAGTCATCTGAAACTGCCAGTGCTGACCTTCCTTCCAGAACTAAACCGTGACCTCATATATGCCAATCTCCACTATACACAAAATACCGCATGCCATGCAATGATAAATATGAGAACTTCATGCTCCCTTCCTAGCCACAAACAACTACGTACCCAACTAGCCAAGAACTTTCCATTGATCTAATTTAGAAGCAAAATCACTATACATCACATGGCCCTCACGCCAGTAAAAAATGTACATCTCTAACCATGGTAGAAACCCTCAAGAACTCTCCGAATCCCATTTGTACAACACAACCGTCAGGACTGAATCCTTCTAACTCAACCAAGCTACGCATGCCACCAAATCCCAGGAGAATTGCTAAGAAATACCTGTAACAACTCATTACTTCATAACACCCACAGAACTAATCATGTCCCTTATCATGCCGATCTGACCTACTACCAAGCTGCCCTATTCATTCAAGTTCCTTCTGACTTACCTTCGAATTGATACTTCTTCTTGCCATAATACCGCAATTCTCAATCCAGACTCACCGCACAAAACCCGAGCATAAAATATACTGTCTAAGACTCATAAGCCGCTGAATACTCTCTCAAATACCCCCAAAAGCACCACATTATAAATACTTACCCTGAAGAGACTTCCTGCAAATTTAAAGTCATTATCTTCACCTTCCTGATACTGATGTGTAAAATCCATGACAAGGTAGAAATGCCACAAGTCTTGACACCCTCTAACGTAAATCTCAGTTCCTAGCCAAACACACCTCTTGAAGATTCCCAGTTGTTACCTATAACCTTGATTCCATCAGAACCATTCTCGAGAGTCTTCCACTCTACGCAAATCTCAATTACTCTAACCAAGTAAACAGAACGACCTGACCCCGCTTGCAAACCACATACTAGGGAAGTAATCCACACATTGAAGCAACAAGAAAACTCATACACTGCACACACTACACTTTCAAGTACAAATCAATCATTCAATAAATTCCATTACCCATAAAGTACATTACAACCTGTATTGAAGAATTTTCCATTACTCGAGTCATTCCCAGACTCCACCTCTACAGGTCATATCCGGTTCACCAATATACCTCGATCCTACCACTACAACACATAATCGTGTAATCAACTTATCATTAACGGACTCCCCCACTTGGCTCAAAGCCCAAAGATCAAGACAAACAATAACTCACGATGCCCATACGCTATCACTGCCACCATACTGTGGTGAGATTCAACTAAATCCTTCATAAGCTCATATGACCCAAACCATCTAACCCTCAAATCGTATGCAAATTCATCCACCATTGTAATGGTCATGCCAACTCCCAGAAGCGATCTAAACTCAAATTACAACATACATTATTTACTGGTAGAGAGAACTTACTACAAATAAACATAAGGGTCACACACCTCAAGACAATCCGCAGGAGATACCACTGCCTTCTTAACCTCAAAATGATATCTCCCTATACACTTCCGAAAATCATAGCTATCACGCAATCACTATACATTGCTACATTAGAACACAACCAATTCCTGCCCTCGAGACATCACAATAAGCGGTATAAGAACCTGAAGCTGATGGCAATACTAACACTGGAGTTGTGGTCAAGGAAATCTTATGCTTTTGGAAGCTCTACTCACACTCGTTCGACCACCTAAATACCCTCACGGGACACCACGTGCCTCAAGAATGCTATTGAACTGAGCCAAAAATTCACACTTGGAGAACTTCGCACAAAGCTTCTCCTCCCTATATCCTTGTAATACCATCATCAAATGCTGAGTATGCTACCCCTAGATACGCGAGTACGCCATGATGCCATCAATGAGCACAATAACAAATGAGTTATAACACGACTGCATGCACCGTCAATCAAATACATGAACGCTGCTGGGGCATCGGTCAGTCCAAAAGACATCACCAGGAACTCATGACACAACAAAAAGATTCGCTTCACTCCACATCTAAACAACACGAGAGGTACTCCAATACACTCACAACTCGAGGCAATATGCCAGCTCCAGAAAGAAGTCAAATACTCAATGGTTCTTGCTACATCTCCCGCTAGTTCATTCTTGTTACAATCAAACAGCCCGAACACATCTAACCAATAATCACACTCACCACGTAGTCATCTAGTCACCAAATCACAGCAATAAGAACACAAACGAACATATAAGTCCCCAAATGCACGTGCTGGCACAAACATAATCTTAGCACACAAGCCACAGACAAAATCAGGCCTCAAGTCCTCCAAACTGGCCCATTATCAATATGCTAAAATCAAATCTCACCCATGGGAATCACAAGCCGATGATGCACCGCTAATGTCGAGCACTCACGTGCGCATTCGAATACATGAAAGGAATTCAAAGAGTTACATTTTTGGCTGAATAAACGGATTCGCACGACAAGAATTCAAGAATGTGAGATGTTTCCTAGGGGTTCTGTAGCCTCTCGAAGATAAGTACAGACGTCTCCGTACCGATCCGCAAGACTCTACTAAACTTGCTCATGACCGTTGAGTCCTACGTAACCTGGAGCTATGATACCAACTTGTCACGACCCCAAATCTTAAACAAGCCGTGATGGCGCCTATCCTGGAACTAGGCTAGACCACACTCACATAATTACATTTTTCTTTTCAAAATTTCCCAAATCATTATCAACATATCATAAAATATATATAAATCTCTAAATTTTTAAGCAAAACCAACAAAGCTAAACAGTCTACAACCATCCCCAAGATCTGGAGCCAACAGGTCATGAGCATCTAAGAAGGATACCGATAATACTACTATCGTAATATAGGTCTTAGAACGAAGTACTAACTACAAAATAAGGAAATAGAGATAGAGATGCTGTGGACGCTAACAGCTACCTCGATGTCCTGACTCCGGCTCCGTGAGTAATAAGATGGCTAACGGCCGGTATCAACACCTGAATCTGCACACAGAGGTGCATGGAGTAATGATAAGTACGCCAACTCAGTAGTAATGAAAATAAATCAGGTCTTGAGCAGTAAGAAACACACAAAATCAAATTATCAAGTCACAATAAATAGTCGTTCTTTCCAATAGTGTATACATTAAATCAATATGCTTTAAAAGCCAGTTTCAGTAAAACTCCTTTGAAAAAGATGTGGTTTCCAGTAAATTCAGTAAAATACAAGTATTAGTTTAAAGATGAAATGAATCATAAATAGTCACTCAGGTAAAACAAGTATCATAGACCGCCCATCGGGCAAAACATCACTTAGAATCAGCCACTCAGCACCTCACAATCACTCAGTATCAGTCACTCAGCACCTCACTGTCACTCATGCCTCCCAATTACTCATCACTCAGCACTCGGCACTCGAACTTAGTAGGTACTTGTGCTCACTGAGGATGTACAGACTTTGGAGGGGCTCCTACAGCCCAATCGCTATATTTTTGCGGCGTGCAACTCGATCCAATAAACATATATTGCGGCGTGCAGCTCGATCCATATCATATACTCACCATCAGGAACTCGGTCTTACTCAGTCACCATAATCATATAACATGCTGCGGCGCACAGCCCGATCCCATAATATCCTCACCACATAGGCCCTCAACCTTACTCAGTTAGAAACCTCACAAAAAGCTGCTCGGGCTATCAGTAAAACGGGGTACTCGACCCAAAATATCAATTTAAATCACAAAATAATATAAATGAGACTGAGTTTTGGAATCAATTAAACATGACATGACTGAGTGTAAAACATGAATCAACACAGTGAGGAATAGTAGTAATCAGCCCCAAGGGGTCCAAATAGACCAGCACAAGGCCCCAAACATGGCATACATCCCAAAAATACAATAATAGTCTTAAAACACAATTTATCATATGATTTAGAAACAATGACGCGACTCATAGTTGCCACGGGAAGGACCAAGTCCAAATCCCCAAATCAGTGCACGCCACCCACTCGTCATCCAGTGTATGTGTCACTCCTAAACAACAAGAAGATGCTAAGTCCGGGGTTTCATACCCTCAAGACAGGATTTAAAGTCATTACTTACCTCAAACCAGCCCGAAAAGCTACTCCGCAATACTCTTGCCCCTCAAATCGGCTCCCAAATTCTCCGAGTCTATCAAAATAAGATTTACAACATCAAATTATGCTAGGGAAACGAAACCCAATCGAAAACTATCAAATTTAGGCACAATTCCCGAATTTGGCCAAACCCGTCCCCCTGAGCCCACGTCTCGGAACTCGATAAAATTTACACCATAATGATCCTCATCCTCCCACGAGTATATACATATCAAGAACACTGAAATCGCAGTCCAAATGACCCCTCAAATCCACATTTAAAAGTCTCTTAATCTCAAGCCCTAATTACCCCATTTTGCACTGATTGTCCCTAAGTTTTCACCACTAATTAGGCCTTTAATCACATATAAATGAGTTACGAAGTCAAGAATATTACCTCCAAGTGATTCCCCTTTGGTTTCCTCAAATATCTCTCTCAAAAGCTTCAATCCCGCTAAACAATGGTGGAAACGTGAGGAAGGGTCGCAGATTATCTATTTAAACACTGCCCAGCCTTTTCTAAAACGCGATCACGGGTTTCCAGTCGCGATCCCAGAGAGTAACCAACACGCCCTCAAAATTCCTTCTACGCGATCGCAGACCTCAACCAACTCAACCTACGAAATCGCGGTTTGCTTCACGCGACCGCGTAGAGATACGCACAAACCCCTAACGTCTAGATTCTTCTACGCCAACGCGAGGACTCCCATGCGATCGCGATTACCAAGCTGCCCAAACACTGCGATCGCGAACACCCTTATGCGATCGTAGAGAGTAAAATCCTGCCTGCCCCAACTTGTTCTACGCGATCGCAATTGCTCTCGTGCGATCACAGAGAGGAATTACCTGCTGCATAAAAACCAGAAAACCAGCAACACTTAAGGCCCCAAAAAGGCCCGTTTGAGCATCCGAAACACACCCGAGGCCCCCGGGACCTCAACCAAACATACCAACCAATCCTATTACCTCATTCAAACTTAGTCGAGCCCTCGAAACACCAAAAATAACTCAAAAACACCAAAATCATATCAAATTCAAGCCTATGAACTTTGAAATTTCTAAAATTCACCAAAGATGCCGAAACCATCCAAAACACATCCGATTGACATGAAATTTTGCACACATATCCAAAATGACATTACGAACCTTTTCAAACTTCCGGAATTCCATTCTGACCTCGATAACCTATTTTCCACTGCCGATCGGAAATCGCCAAAAACTAACTTTCACCAATTCAAGCCTAATTCTACACCGGACATCAAAATTATATTTCGAACACACTCCTAGGTCCCAAATCACCTAACGAAGCTATCCCAGCCATAAAATCTGCATTCCTAGGTCATTTATCAATAAGTTAACTCTTAATTGACGTTTTCAACTATAAGGCTACTTAAAGAGACTAAATGTCTCAATTTTCATTACAACTACTCCGAACCCGGACCACCCAACTCCAACACATCATAAACCACTAACCAATGCATAACAATACATAAATAGGAATAACGGTGCGAATTCGATGGAACGACTGACCGGGTCGTTACAATAATTGACTACTACCACCCGCCATCCGCACCACTCCCACCATCATCATTCTCAACCATAAACACTCATCCACCTCAACTGCCACTACTACTAACCACCCCATCACCATCAACAATCATAACCGGCACTACCACCACCCGCCATTATTAACTATCGCCACTCACCATCACCATCCTCAATCTTAATCGCCACCACTTCTAATCACCACTAGCTACTACTCTAAACTACCACCATCAACCAAACCTACTACCAGCCATTGCCTCTAGTCGGCATTCACAAGCACCACCATTAGCCATCACCACCAGCAACTACTATATTGTTAAAAAATTATATATTTTATTGATAAAATATTAGATTAATTAGTATTTCATTTGAATTTTATGGTTATTAATTTTCAAATAAAGATAAATTTTGTATATTCAGCTATTAAAAATAAACTGTCTTAATCATTTAGTATTCAGATCTTAATACACATCTTAATATTCAGATGTGAATTCAGATTTAGATGTCTTAATCGTAATACACATCTTGATGTTCAGATTTGTATTCAGATTTAGACGTCATAATCTTAAAAAAATAAATGAGGCCTAAGACTGACCTACGAAATCGAATGGATAATGAGAATTTAGGTGGTTGTTTGGTGATTTATATTGAAAAAGTAGTATTTAGTAATATCTCTAATGAGGCTATTATGGATACATTTCAAAACATGAAAACTCGTCGAAGAGAATTCTAGTAATGTACTTGAATTGTGCTTCGTTAATATAATTTAAGTTGTGTTTTTATAATATGATATATCATACTATATTATAAGTGGGAAGACAAAAATTAAAAGTTAAAAGGCTAAAATAACCATAAAAGATTGTATGACTATTTCTCCCTCCAGGCAAGCATTATTTTAAGAATATTTGGGTGCAAAGATATAACTAAAACATTCTACAAAAATACAAAAAAAGAAAAGAAAAGAAGTTAATGAACATAAAAAAAAAATGTAAACTCAGAGAAAGAGAAATGCGAGACAGCGAGAGTCATTCGCACATGGCCATAAATATGAAATCTCTTCAATTGACTATGTTTCAACAATGCATTAGTAAGCCTTTGGCTTTCTTAAGAAATGTGTCAAAGCTTATTTTTTTTTCTTTAATGGTTCAAATGACTAAAATTGTTGAAGTCACTTTTTATTAGATTTATCAAATAGATATGTAATGAACGGAGTTTAAAATCATAAAGTCTTTACGCATGCCTTTTCACATCTCATTTGTAACGACCCGACCGATCATTTTGATCTCTAGCGTGTCGTTCATCAGTTTGTGGTCATGAACAACTTTATTTTAGGTATTATGACTTGTGTGTATGGTCGGAGTTGAAATTCGGGAAGCTCGGGGTCAAATTGGAAGGAAAATTCTCATTTCGGAAGCCTTAAGTTGAAGAAAATGATTAAGATTGGAATTTTGAGCAAATGACCTCGGAATCAGGATCTGAAGGTTCCAACATGTTCGTATGATAATTTCAGACTTGGGCGTATGTCCGAATCAGGTTTTGGATAACCCGGGAGCGTTTCGGCGTATATTGTGGAAGTCAGCATTTTTAAAGGAATTTCCTATGTTTGGGTTGAAGCGCATTTCAGAGATATTGATGTCCGTTTGGGATTTTGAGTCTGGGAATAGCTTCGTATGGTGATTCTAGAGTTGGGAGCGCGACCGAAAATGAATACGGATGTCCGTAGGTTATTTTGAAGTCGTTTGGCTAAAGATAGAAATTTGAAGGTTTTGAAGAATCTGACCGGAAGTGCAAATTTTGATATCGGGGTCAGAATGCAATTCCGGAAGTTTGAGAAGGTCTATAATGTCGAATATGAATTGCGTGAAAAACTAGGGGTCAATCGGACGTGATTTGATACGCTCGGCATCGGATGTGGAAGTTTGAAATTTCAAAGTTCATAAAGTTTGAATTTTTGTGCGATTCGTGATTTTGGCGTTGTTTAATGTGATTTGAAGCCTCGAGCAAGTCCGTGGGATGTTATGGGACTGATTCGTGTGATTTGGACGGGGTCCCAGGGGCCTCGGGTGTGTTTCGGGATGAATTCGGACCATTTTTCCCTGTTTTGCTGCTGCTGTTTTCTTGTGCATCTGGTGTGCTATGCGATTGCAGCCCAGAGTTTGCAATCACGGAGAGAAAATTATGGGGGGATGGAAATTGGCCTGTGAGACTGCAGGTGATGCAGTGCAATCGCACAAGGGTGCGTTTGGGAGGTTGTGGGGTGCTTGGCCTGTGCAAATGCATAGTTGGAGTTGCGATCGCGGAGAGGATTTTTGGAGGGAGATGGAATAGGCCTGTGCGAATGCATGGCGGGAGCCCGAGGTCATTTTGGTCAATTCATTGAGAGGAGTTGGGAAATTATATAATTTGAATCTGTTACGAATATTAGAGTATATTTTCATTGGTTTACCGTTATTTGGATAGTTTTGGGGCGTCGTGCGTCAATTGGAGTCGTCGGAAGGGCTTGAAATCTGGTTATGGAATTTCGGATCGAGGTAAGTCTCCTTTCTAACTTCGTGAGGGGGAATTATCCCCATAGGTGAACTAAATGAATATATGCTATTATTTGCGGGGATACGTACGCACGAGGTGACGGGAGTCCGTGCGTAGCTACTGTTATGCCATGCTCGGGTAGTCTAAGACCTACATCATGCCTTGCGTTCTTTCTAAAAATGAATTATATGCTTTATGAATTGATGTTATCTGAAACTTTGTTTTCCCTGAGATCACAGAAATTGGTAATTTAAAGGAATTGTTCACTGGAAATTATTTTATGAAGAATATTGTGTGTGCATACGACCGCTTCACAATTTACATTTCGCGAGCAGAGTATTATTTCCCCCACTCTCATGGGAGCGAGCCGTACGCCACGGCGGATTTAAAGATGCACTTATGGTTTGGGTCATTCGACCCTCGGCAGTGAAAATATATGAATATTTTATGGCTCAGGCCGGTTGTCCTTATCCCGTATGCGCATGATAAATTGTTAAATGATTTCATGGATATTGAAATGACAAATATTTGGGGTAAATGAAGTAATAATTGTTTATTTACTTCCAGTAATTATTGAGATTTCAATGCCTTTGATATTTGCTGCTTTACTACCTTCACATGCCTACTGCTTTCATCATATTCTGTTAAATTATGTTGTTGGGCCTTAGTGAGTGTCAAGTCGATCTCTCGTCACTACCTCTCTGAGGTTAGGAAGGATACTTACTGAGTACACGTTGTTTTCATACTCATGCTACTCTTGCTGTGCATTTTTATTGCACAGGTACTTCCATAGCAACATGGCTGGTTTGGAGACTTAGGCGAACTGCATCATCCGGAGGCGATCCGTAGCTGATAGAGTCTCCCTCGTAGCGTATTCATTTTATTTTAATTTTCCTTGTCCAACTGTATTTCTGACAAGCTTTGTAGTATTTTGTAAAATTCTTAAAAATTTCTCATGTACTTGTGACACCGGGTTCTGGGATGTACTTGGGTTGTATTATATTAAATTGGAAAAAAAAAACTAGACTGTTGCTTTTACTTAAATGGATTTTTATCTAGTTATCATGTATTAAAGTGAAAGGTAACGATTTCGAAAATGTTAAAAATAGAAATTTATTTCAACTAATTAATGATTGGCTTGCCTGACAGTGGTGTCTGGCACCATCACGACCTTATGGATTTTTGGTCGTGACAACTTGGTATCAGAGCCCTAGGTTCCCTTTGGTCTCGCGAGTCATGAGCAAGCCTAGTAGAGTCTTGTGGATCGGTACGGAAACGTCTGTACTTATCTTCGAGAGGCTACAGGGTTATTAGGAGTACTTCCATTCTTGATTCCTCATCGTGCGATTTGATTTCTTTAAGGCTTATGCCTATGTTTCTTCCTACTCAATCTTACGCGTCATGAAGCGCTTGCTATGAATCAGGAATTTGAGGAATTGAAATGGTGCTACAGATAGGGTGCGTGATGTTTTCCATGCGTAAGGGGTTGGGGTTGTTGTTGTTGCCCTACAGTAGGATAATATGTTGCTTCAGCTCAGTAGTTGTGTCGCTGAGAGCTTTGAGGTTATGCTCAGGTTGTTTAGGTGCATACGGTTGGTTGTTGCGCGATGTTGATATGATGGTAGGATGCATGCCCATATGTAGGGGCAATGAATGACTTGAAGGGAGGTCTTCTCAGAGCGTGATTTTGAGATTTCAGCATTTTTAGTTCCGGCGGAGGAAAGGCAATTGAACTATAAGTGGTTAGGTTTTGGGTTGATAAAGTAGTAAGACTTGGTGTTTTCCAGTGAGGTGGAATATTCACCTGTGATGTGATATCGTCACCATTTATTGATATGGAATGTGTTAAGTTCGTCGGTGCTATGGTTTCTTCGGTTGCATGGGGTCAGAATGTGGTTAAATAGTATTGAAGAAGTGGCTGTCATAGACCGTGGTGTGCGGTGGTTAAAGTATTGAATGAGCATTTCTAATGAAGGTAGCTCGAGAAAGATGATCTTCGGGGAGTCGAAGTTATGGTGATCTGCTGGTTTAGGTGTTGCAAAGAATGATATGGAATAGAGGCTGCAATTGAGAAGCATGCAATGCAGGAAGTCATGTGAGAAGTGTCAGGCGACGACTAGATTTATAAAAAAGGGCCAGGCATAAGAGAAGGAAGTCAGGTAGTGCTGAAGGGGATGAGTTTAACTAAAGTGGGAGAGTGGCAGCGTAGCATATTAGTTCAGTGGTAAGACGGCTGCCTATCTTGAGGAGAAGTTGGAGTGATTTGAGAATTCTAGTGGACGGTGATTAGGTCCATGAGCTTAAACTAGGAGGTTGGTTATTCGGCGGAAGGTTGGATGCAACAGAGGGGAATGGTTAGGGATGAAGAAGGATGCAATATGGCGGTGAATTTGAAGATGTTGCAGCGCATTTAGTAGATGTCCATGAGAAGCGGACGGACGGGTGAAGTGGTGAATGAGAGAAGGCTTAGGATGGGGTATTGATGTTGCAGAGATTGCGCAGTATGGCGTCGTTGGAAGGTGTCAATTGGTGATTTCCACAGGTGGGTTATCTCCTGTGAGTAGGTTAGCGGTTGTGTGGTTGGCAAGTCTCTGCAAGGAATCCTAGTGGTTGTTCGGTAGGAGGCAAAATGTGTGAACGGTGCTAGAGAATTTGAGTATTTAGGGAATGCTAACAGGAGAATTCGGGAGAATTGGACGGATTGGTCGAGCAAGATTATGTTAACAAAGGAGAAAGGATCTCAATAGGGTCTAGAGGGGTGCAAGGAGTAGCTTCGGGCTAAGTGGGGGAGTCACACCGCCTACAGTTGGGTTGTGTGATTGTCTTCTCATGGGGTTGCGGATTGTCGGCGTATTGGCAAGTTAGTACAGCTAAGGGAAAGGAGTAAAATGGTGATTTTACGTGAGATTTGATGAATGTGTGCAAAATTTGGCCCTGTTAGACTAGGGTTAGGCTTTGGAAGATTCAGAATTCATGCTTAAGGCATAGGCAAGTTGTAAGGGTAGTGACTCAGTCACGTGCTTCGTTGAGAGCATGTTCATGTGCTATAAGAGCCTTGGAGTTGATTGTATTCGGGGCCAGTCAGAGTGGGTGACTCTCAGTGGTCCTAGTAAATTCGAAATTTAAAGAATGCAGTGTTTAAGGGTTTCGAGCATCAGTATGATTAAGAGTCGAGCTTTTGCAGCGTAATTTCTGAGAAAGGGAAAATGGTTGGAGTGTTCTATGTTATTTTCAGCATGCAGGATAGTATTGGAGGAGAGAGAGAAATAAACTCCGGGTTGTAGAAAGATTTTCAGGAGGGTATGAGACGGGTTGCGGGATTTAGGCAGCATGGTCTCGTGAATCAAGGTCACTCGGGATGAGTGAGGGTTGAGTTTGCTATGAGTTGAAGGAAGTTATTGTTATTCTTGAGGCAATTAAAGATGATTAAAAGGAAGATAAATTGGTTAGCCATGGTTGAAATGGCACATGTACGGCAGTGATCAGTTCCTTCGGCGTGATTGAGTATGTGTGTGGTTTGTGCAAATGTGTGTGGGGCATGTCGGCCGTCGTAATAGATTTCATTGGAAGCATTCAAGTGCTATGGCCTGTTAGATGTAGGCGGATCCCGGAAGGTTTATGGTGGTTCAGACCACTACTTAAGGATTTGCATGTATTGTGATTGTGAGAATTCGCTTGTGTGGTGTTATGGTAATCATGAATTGAGGTATGTAAAAGGTTTCTATATGACGAAGTGTTCACCCTATTAGTGGTTCAGGAGTTATGATGGAATTCCTATGCTATTCCATATTGGCATGTTAGGTGAAGTAAGCAGTATGTAACTGGAAGTAAGAATCGAGATTGCAGTTCGGTGTGGACAAGGATGTCATGAGCTCGGAGGAGCAAGAACAAGGGATTTGAAAGTCAGAGTAAGCTGGTGTTATCTTCAGTGTCACCTGAGATCGATATTCGGTGAAAGAGGCTTTGTACCCTGGTCATGGGTTTTTGATGTGTTTTGCATCAATGTGGCCGGTGGTATGGAGGTGCAGACTTGTTACCTCGTGGAAAGTCATGGGAGCTTTACCGCGGGTAGATTGCATAAGTGTGACTTGTAGTCACCTGATGGATTGAAAGATTAGGCCGAGTTTGAGGAAGTGCAATGTTGCTTATTTGAGGATGTATGCTAGGAAGGCGTTCATTTCATCTTTGATTCAGAGTTGTGGGGTGTTGTCCCGGCTATGATTGTTGTTCTTGTGTATTTTGAGCGGAATTAGGTCGTTTTGGACCTAAGTAAGGCTATCAGCCTAGTTCAGTGCGAGCAAAATTGGCTTGAAGTGTGTGAATGGATTTAAAACAAGATCATGGGCTTCATGTGAGTTAGATGTGTTCATTTCAGTATAGCACTCCTCGAGGAGGGGTGTTGGAATATCAGATGTTGTTCCGCCTTCGTCAATTCATGTATATTATGATTGTGCCGTGTGAGTTGCGAAACGGCTTGATAATTTCTTATGTGTTGAGATACCGTGTAGTGATAAGGCCATGTGAGCAGGATGGCTCTCGAGATTCATATTATATATCGCACCTCAGTTGTTCTTGGGTTTTGTAGCATATGGCTCTATCAGTCTCCCCAGAATGGTAGTATGCACTTAGCGCGCTTGTGACCGATATTCAGTAATTTGTAATAGTGAGCAACTCATCTCCGTGTATATTTCCTTATGTAAATCTTCTGATGGGATCGGGTGGCACGCCGCCACGGGTATGTTATTTGGATCGGGTTGCACGCCGCAACAATTTGATGTTGAGTAAGGCTCCTATAATTAGTTTTCTTGTGTTTTACTTCCTATTTTTCTGAGGAAAGTTCATATTAGTTGCGTGAGTTGAGTAGTCTCTTCCTGAGTCATTTCTTGTGTATCATGTTCGAGTTGTGGCCTATTGGCACATTGTGGCATCGTGTGTGACTATTGGTCATGACTGGGGTGATTGGTTGTCTGAGCAATTCATACTGGGTGAGACGAGATTTTTGGACCAGGGGTAAAGTGCGATTAGATTATGTGAAGTATACTACAGGACAATCACCATTATTTGGTTTGTAATGAGATGATGATCTAAGTCGAGAGAAAAGATTTCAATGTTTGGCTAGCTCTGCAGTTGGTTAGGAATTTCTACGCATCTCCTCCGTTGTGGTGGTATCGTCAGCATTATAGCAGGATGTATGTATGTATCTTATAAGGTGCGTTGAGAGCATCAGATTCGTAGAATTTTGGCTATTAAGGTTCAGGGAGCGTCATTGTGGTTACATGATGGATTATTCGGTGTATGGTGTTGATTCAACACTTGTGTTCTGGTGCCTCGTGTGGTAGTTGATGCGGTGTTCATACATTAGAAACAGGCCTGGTAGAGAATTTCCGATGTTGGAAATGAGTTTGGAGCTTATTGTATGGATAAAAAAATCAAACTTATGTGCTCAACTGGGTTGTGGCAGCACGGGAAGGTGCACGCGGTGTTATACAGTGAGTTCAGATAACTCAAGAGAAGTTCTTGGCACGTTCGAGGACGAACGTCAGTTTAAGTGAGGGAGAATGTAACGACCCGATAGGTCGTTTTGAGATCTAGCGCATTGTACAACAGTTTGTGGTCATGAACAACTTCATTTTAGGTATAATGAATTTTGCGTATGGTCGGAGTTGAAATTCGGGAAGCTTGGGGTCAAATTGGAAGGAAAATTCTCATTTCGGAAGCCTTAAGTTGAAGAAAATGATTAATATTGGAATTTTGAGAAAACGACCTCGAAATCAAGATCTGAAGGTTCCAGCAGGTTCGTATGATGACTTCAGACTTGGGCGTATGTCCAGATCGGGTTTTGGATAGCCCGGGAGCGTTTCGGCGTATATTCTGGAAGTCATCATTTCTGAAGGAATTTCCTACGTTTGGCTTGAAGCGCATTTCAGAGATATTGATGTCCGTTTGGGATTCCGAGTCTAAGAATAGCTTCGTATGGTGGTTCTGGAGTTGGGAGCGCGATCGGAAGTGAATTCGGATGTCCGTAGGTTATTTTGAAGTCGTTAGGCTAAAGATAGAAATTTGAAGGTTTTGAAGAATCCGACCGGAAGTGGAAATTTTGATATCAGGGTCAAAATGCAATTTCAGAAGTTTGAGCAGATCCGTAATGTCGAATATGACTTGCGTGCAAAATGTGTGGTCAATCAGATGTGATTTGTATGCTCGGCATCGGATGTGGAAGTTTGAAATTTCAAAGTTCAAAAAGTTTGAATTTTGGTGCGATTCGTGATTTCGGAGTTGTTTAATGTGATTTGAAGCCTCGAGCAAGTCCGTGGGATGTTATGGGACTGATTCGTGTGATTTGGACGGGGTCTCGGGGGCCTCGGGTGTGTTTCGGGATGAATTCGGACCATTTTTCCCTTTTTGCTGATGTTGTTTTCTGTGCATCTGGTGTGCTATGCGATCGTGGCCCAGAGTTTGCAATCGCAGAGAGGAAATTATGGGGGGGGGGGGGGGGGGGGGGGGGGGGGGGGGGCTGGAAATTGGCATGTGCGACCGCAGGTGATGCAGTGCGATCGCACAAGGGTGCGTTTGGGAGGCTGTGGGGTGCTTGGCCTCTGCGAACGCATGGTTGGAGCTGCGATCACGGAGAGGATTTTTGGAGGGAGCTGGAATAGGCCAGTGCGATCGCAGTCATGCTTGTGCGATCGCGGAGAAGGAATCTGGGCAGCATAGTTGGCCTATGCGATCGCATAGGGGGTTTTTCTGGGCAGTGTGTTATATTAACAGGATTTTGGCCATTTCTTGAATTCTTTCACTTGGTTAAGGCGATTTTGGAGGATTTCAAAGGGTGATTTTCATCAAGTATCAAGAGGTAAGTGATTCCTTCTCATTTCCAAGTTAAATACAGGGTTTATACATGGAATTAGACATGAAAATTTTGGGAGAATTGGGAATTTTGAAGAAAACCTAAAAATTTGGTAAATTGGATTTTAGCCACGAATTGAGCATGAATATTTGAGTAAATTGTATATTTGAACTAGTAAAGCTATGGGTAGAGTATATCCTCGAGAAATTTCGGAATCCGGGCATGTGGGCCTGAGGGCATTTTGGTGAATTCATTGAGCGGAGTTGCGAAATTATATAATTTGAATTTGTTACGAGTATTAGAGTATATTTTCATTGGTTTATCGTTATTTGGATAGTTTTGGCGCGTTGTACGTCAATTGGAGTCGTCGGAAGGGCTTGGAAGGCGGTTATAAAATTTCGGAGCGAGGTAAGTCTCCTTTCTAACTTCATGAGGGGGAATTATCCCCATATGTGAACTAAATGAATATATGCTATTATTTGCGAGGCCTACGTACGCACGAGGTGACGGGAGTCCGTGCGTAGCTACTGTTATGCCATGCCCGGGTAGTCTAGGACCTACATCATGCCTTGCGTTCTTTCTAGAAATGAATTATATGCTTTATGAATTGATGTTATATGAAACTTTATTTTTCCCTGAGATCACAGAAATTGGTAATTTAAAGGAATTGTTCACTGGAAATTAATTTATGAAGAATATTGTGTGTGCATCTGACCGCTTCGCAATTTACATTCCGCGAGCAGAGTGTTATTTCCCCCACTCTCATGGGAGCGGGCCGTACACCACGAAAGATTTAAAGATGCACTTATGGTTCGGACCGTTCGACCCTCGGGAGTGCACATATATGAATATTTTATGGCTCAGGCCGGTTGTCCTTATCCCGTATGCGCATGATAAATTGTTAAATGATTTCATGGATATTGAATTGACAAATATTTGGGGGAAATGAAGTAATAATTGTTTATTTACTTCCAGTAATTATTGAGATTTCAATGCCTTTGATATTTGCTGTTTTACTACCTTCACATGCCTACCGCTTTCATTATATTCTGTTAAATTATGTTGTTGGGCCTTAGTGAGTGTCAAGTCGATCTCTCGTCACTACCTCTCTGAGGTTAGGCGGGATACTTACTGAGTATACGTTGTTTTCATACTCATGCTACACTTGTTGCATTTTTATTGCACAGGTACTTCCATAGCAACATGGCTGGTTTGGAGACTTAGGCGAGCTGCATCATCAGGAGGCGGTCCGCTGCTGACAGAGTCTCCCTCGTAGCGTATTCATTTTATTTTAATTTTCCTTGTCCAGCTGTATTTCGGACAAGCTTTGTAGTATTATGTAAAATTCTTAGATATTGCTCATGTACTTGTGACACCGGGTTCTGGGATGTACTTGGGTTGTATTATATCAAATTGGAAAAAAAAATAGACTGTTGTTTTTACTTAAATGGATTTTTATCTAGTTATCATGTATTAAAGTGAAAGGTAACGATTTCGAAAATGTTAAATATAGGAATTTATTTCAACTAATTAATGATGGGCTTGCGTGACAGTGATGTTTGGCGTCATCACGACCTTATGGATTTTGGGTCGTGACATCATTATCAACCTCCTTTAAAATAATGGATATAGACCTTTTTCTAATTTAAAGAGTTATCCTTTGTTGTATTCCATTTTGCACCATTTTCCTCACTGTCTTTAGGCTTTCATTTCATTAGAAATTTTCTTTTTAAAATTCCAGATTTTCTCACAATCGGGATACAAAGTCAATGGAAGAAATAATGGTAATTGTTATATCGGAACAAATAACAATAAGAAGATTAGCCAATACGATCGAGTCATGCATATATCTAACTTAGAAGATTAGCCAGTAATAGAAACAAACAAATATATATAAGAAGGAAACGCTCATATTCATAAAATGTAATCTAAGATTTGAGAAGAAACTGATACAACATGTGCAAGGATGACCTAGTTTCAAATTTACAAGATTACACAAAAAAATAATTTAGACAAATAAAAAAGAAAGACCAGTTCATCTATGTTGCATTGAGGTTTACCATCACCACATTATACCAATGTAAATACAACTACACATAATGGTAAATCGAAAAATAATTTTAACTAACTAAGAGAATGTAATACTGAATCTGTTGACCGTGTACAAATACAAACTATAATCGTGACCGAGGTAGAAGACAACTACTAATGAAATGTTTTTTTCTCCCATATTTCTACTTCATCACCAGAAAATGTAGTATATCCTTTCATCAGCTTGAGTTTTCATTTTCCCCTTCAATTTTGATGTTATTCATTATAATCATGTTTTAGTATTATCCATACCGTTTAAAAATGTGTGTACGTATTAGTATGAGAGACACGTACGTGCGACTAATCATCATACTATATTATAGGCATGAATTTTTTTTAGGTGAAGTTATTTTACTAAAATATTCTTCAAAAATTAAATGATCAAATTATCCTCTTTATTTAACCAACAGTCTCTTCCTTGCCATTAAAACTCTGGAGAATATGAAGAGTTATTTGCATTTGAAATCAATACTAGACCACGTTCAACCTATTAAAAGCTAATACTAACATAAATGTAATGGGAACGAAGGTGTGGAAGTTAGGAAAGAAAGGAAGTGAAAAGACATGAATTCTGTGGATAATGCTTGTGGAAGATATAATTTGCTCTCATCCTCTTTTTGATGGTTGAAGTCCTATGCTGTAATTTTGTTGTGTAACCATTCTATCCTTCTTCTTTATTTTTTTATTTTATTTTGTTAAGGAGACTTTCAAATGTATTTTTAATTAGCTTTACAAATACTTTATATCCCGTTAGATATGCATTAAGCTCTTAAAAATAACATAACTTTGATGGATCAGTATATACTTTGTCCATCTTAAATTATATGGGTAATACAAATCTTCAGGCCAGTGAGGAACAATAAAAAGGGGGATCGAGCGAGATACACCTTTGTATATTTACTGTTTGGCTTTCTTTTTCTGTTTTGTTGAAGTTTGATTAATTAACTTTTGTCCAATTATGATTACATATACTAATACTTTTTGGTAACTATACTTACTTGCTTCTAAATGGCAATGAAGCCTTTCATATTTGGGGAGATGTCACTCAATTTCTTTGAAGGACAAATGTGTTACTTTATTGTTGACAACTTATGTTTTTGGTTTTTTAATTTTTAATTTTTGCAATTCGTCCAATGGACATCACAAGGTAAGATTTTAAAAAGATTTAGACCGTATTCAACTACGCTCGAATGTGGAGGACAAATTTGAAGAAAATGGTACAGGAATTTTCATGTTGACAAGAGTGCTAGAATCATTATTTGTCCAGGAAGTAGAGAATTACCATTCTGTCATGTCTTATATAATTTTACTACCTTAGTAGAATATGCTGAAATTAGTAGACGATCGAGTGGTATGTCAATAAGAGAAAAATAAACTCGAATTAAGGATTATTTGAGTTATAGTCTAAACCTTACAGTGATATCTTGATTCCAATTTATTTGTAATAAAGGCATAATAATAAAGTAATATAATATTCTTATGTATGAATATGGAGCATAGCTTACTATTGTGTTTTCCAAAAGAGCTTATTTTGTTTGAATATAGATTGAGGTACGGTTTGTGCAGTAGAAATATGAAAATAGCCATATGTTTTCTTTATTAGCATTACTCATTAGTCAATACAAGTAAACAAATTTTTTAGCCCATTTACTTAGATTGATGAGATGCATGGAAGAATGCTATGTAGTAGATCATATCAGCTAAAAATTTGGATGGCTTCTTACATTCTCTTGCATCTAATAATTTGCTCTTGGAACATGTATACCATTAAAAATTTACTATTTTTTATATAAAATTTATAATATTTTACAATAATCACGTGCACCACACGTTTCTAAAACTAGTTACACTAAAAGTGACAAGATTCTAAGTAAAAAATTGAATTACCTAAATACCCATTAAAAACAAATAGAATTTTATATCCTTATTATACTAAATAATCGCTTCAATTTAGTACACAACATACGTAAGTTACAAGGTTAGTCATGGAATTATCGAACTTTTGTACATACATGTATCTAAGATATTGAGTTTATACAAAGTTAATTTCTTTAAATTAGTACATGGAATACTCCATTATTCCGTCAAAATCCAGTGCACTAACAACAATTTCTTCTTTTCTCTCGTAACGTTAAGCTAGCAATCAAGGAAATGAATAATTCAATTTAATAAATACTAATATTTATTGGATAATGATGCACGGTCTCTTCAATTTCCTACAATTGTTATGCATTTCTGCTCTTCAAATAAATATAATCTTTGCAAATGCTCAAGCAATTTGAGTTGTGAGCAAATGAAGAGACTGATGAAGGACTACGATGGTGGATTGAGGTACATTGCAGCTGGCTAAACTATTGCTATTATCGCGATGACTTTTAGCCCTAATTTAGTAGGATATACCAACTATAAAAAATGGATGATAAAAGGAAATTAAGGTGTTTTCACAAGAAATATTGCAGCCATTATAATTTCTGTAAAACAATTGCCGTTAAATATATTGACTTTTAAAGGCAATTTAGTTAAATATACTAGCCATTAAAATGGACGCTAAAAGGGAAAACTAATATGTTTTCAGAAGGGATACTATGGCCATTTTAATTGTCACAAAATAAATTTCGTTAAAGATACGAACTTTTAGCGGCAATTATTTTGAATTTAGTGGCTATAGAATCGGACGCTAAAGAAGTATAATTAGTTGTTTTGGATTGGATTTAGTAGCTATTATAATTGCCGCAAACATTGCCGTTAAAGATAATAATTTTTAGTGGCCATACCTTTTACCAACTTTTTTGAGAACAACCTCTAAAGGCTTTGCCGACCCAGCTTCAGCGACAAAACACTAATGGCCGGTAAAACATATAGCAACTATTATTATTGCCGCTAAAGTTGTATTGCATTGCCGCTAAAGCCCTTTTTTGTTGATGCTGGGGACTTCCGGCATCTGCATGAGAAGGTGGCGACATTGCTAAAGAATGGGAACTTTAGAGTGTTTTTAAAAGACCGTGCCATAAACAATTATGGCCAGAGCCGGGACAATGCAGAGCTATCAAAGATGACAGAAGGTTCATTTCCGATGACCATCAACATGATCTATGTCGCGACCCAAAATCCATTAAAGGTCGTGATGGCGCCTAACACTGCTGTCAGGAAAGACAACAATATAATTAAATAATTAACTTCATTACTTATTTTAGTACTTTTGAAATCATAATTTCCTCTGATTAAAATATAATAGATGAAATTTACAAAGTAAATGATAATATTTTTACAACTTTAATACAGAATAACCCAAATGCATTTCCAAAACCCGGTGTCACGAGTGCATAAGCATCAACTAGAAAATAAATAAAATACAGCATCTGTCCCGAATACAAATTAGACAGAAAAAATACAAATAATTCTGTAGGAGACTCTGGTGGCAATAGATCATAACCTGAAATGCAGCTCGCGGCAAGTCCCCGCGTCATCCATGCCTTTGTACCCAAAGGATAACCGGATATAAAAGTGCCTGCACAAAAATGTGCAGCAAAGTGTAGTATGAGTACGTAAATCCGCGTGTACCCAGTAAGTATCTATCCTAACTATGAAGGAGTAGTGATGAGGGGTCGACATCGACACTCACTAGTGATCCAATAATATCAGGTACAGTAAGAGGTGAACAAATGAGGCAGATTAAAGAATGAAATAAACAAGTGTAAAGATGTGGTACAAGTATCCTCCTTACAATAAACTCAAACTCTTAATTAGCAAATTCCTCCTCAACCGGAGCATATATATATATATATATATATATATATATATATATATATATATATATATATATATATATGTATGTATATATATATATGTATGTATGTATATCTAACCTCACCAAATAGGTTGTTATAATTCAAATCAGGGAATAACTCACAAATACTCTGGCTTCTGGCCAAATATTACGCACGATTCCATGAGGATATTTTTATAGAAATGTCGAGGCGAACGACCCGCTCCCATGAGAGTGTGGTACATAAATCCCGCCACGCGAACGTCCCGATCCCATTAGAATAAGAAGCTTAAACGGGTCCTTGACCCCCACTCACGAATGAACATGTGAGTTATAATTTTTAAGGAAATTTATTTGATGACAACACATAATGCGCGAGAAATCAGTAAGAGGAACACCATTATTCTGTGGCAAAACATAAAGCTCGTGAAAGCTCTGCAATAGCAAGTCTAGCACTCTACACATATCTAGTCTCAAATCATAATGCGAAATAAAAGAATTAAATGAGCAAGGATAATCCCTATAGTACAAGTACAACATGATGTGAACCTAAGTCTACTCGGAAAATAACATTAACCTAACTACGTATGGAATCTAGTCACCTCGTGAGTACGTAGTCCACGCAACATGTTTCACACATTAAATATATCACCTAGGGGTAGTTCCCCCTCATAGAGTTAGATAGGAGACTTACCTCGCTCCGAAATTCCATAACCGGTTCCAAAGCCCTCTAACACCTCAAACCAATGCCTGCCGCTCCAAAACTAGTCAAAACAATGTGCAAACCAATAAAAATATACTCTAATACTCATAACAAATCAAGTTAGACATATTCCCAACTCCGCTTGAAAAGCTGATAAAACAACCCTTGGTCCCACGTGCCGGGATTCTGAAAATTTTCGAAGATAAACCTTACCCATAACATTACAAATTTAAATATATAATTTAGTCTCAAATACATAGATGATGAAGATGGAACTCCAAAATCGCTCCTAGGTCGGCTCCCATGGAGGAAATGAGATGAAATGAGCCAAATCCATTTTTGCAAACTTATACGCTGCCCAAAATTTCTAAACTCTTCTCGGACAACCTCTAGTATAATGGCCATAAAATTTTGTACAAAATTCCAAATGACAAATGGTTTAACTTTATGAAAACTAGACACCAATATCTACAACTTTCATGTTTTGTTCATCTTCAGTTCCTTATAGATTTTGAGATATAATCTTCTAAAGTCAGCCCTGTGCAACACAAATTTCTTCTTGGTGATTTCCAAACATCTTCCCGGATAGCCTGTAGTGTACCAACCATGACATTTTTACATAACTCCAAATGCAAATGGTTTGCCTTTTTGAAAACTAGACAAGCTACAACTTTTGTTTTTGGATCATCTCCAAATTTCTTATGGATTGCGAGATATAAGCTTCCAAAGTCGGACGAGGGACAACAGGATTTCCTTATTCGCGAACGCGAGAATCTCTTCGCGAACGCGAAGAATAGAGTCCCAGCAGCAAAATCCTTCTTCGCAAACGCGAAGAACAACAATAGACATCAGAAAACCAGCATCTAAAGTATCCCAAAATGATCTGATAACAACCGAAACATACCCGAAACACACGTGAGGCCCTCAGAACCCTAACCAAATATGCCAACAATTCCTAAAATATTCTACAAACTTAGTCGAGGCCTCAAATCACACCAAGCAACATCAAAACCGTGAATCGCACCCCAATTCAAGCTTAATGAACTTTAGAACTTCCAACTTCTACATTCGATACCGAAACCTATCCAATCACGTCCGATTGACCTCAAATTTTGCACACATGTCACATTGGACATTATGGACCTATTCCAACTTCCGGAATAGGAATCCAAACCCGATATCAAAATGTCCACTCCCGATCAAACTTCTCAAGAACCTTCAAATTTCCAACTTTTGCCAAATGACCTACGGACCTCCAAATCCACATTCGGACGTGCTTCTAAGACCAGAATCATCATACGAAGCTATTCCCGCTCACAGAATCCCAAACAGACATTGATAACATTAAAATACACTTCAACCCAAACTTATAAAATTCTTTCAAAATGCTAACTTTTCATAATATGCACTGAAATGCTCCCGGGTCGCCCAAAACCCGCTCCGGACATACGTCCAAGTCCGGAATCATCATACAAACCTAATAGAATTTTCAAATCCTACTTTCGAAGTCATTTATTCAAAAGTAAAACCTTAGTCAACTCTTCCAACTTAAAGCTTCCGAAATGAGAATTTTTTTCCAAATCAACTCCAAACTTCCCAAAATTTAATTCCGACCACACATACAAGCCGTAATACCTGAAATGAAGCTACCCAAGGTCTCAAACTGCCGTATGACGCGCAAGAGCTCAAAACGACCGGTCGTGTTGTTATAGAGGAAACACAGTCAATGGGGTAACTTTTTCACTAGCGAAGAAAACAAAGATATCGGTGACTCATAACAAGAGAGTTCGAGAAGTTTCGGAGGACGCCATCACCTTCACAAAGGAGGACGCTGAGGGACTTCTTCCCCCACACAATGACACTTTGGTAATATCTTTCAATGTTAGATTTTAACATAAGCGTGTTTTGGTTGATCCGGGAAGTTCAGCCAACATCATACAATGGAAAGTTCTAGAGCAAGCAAAATTAACCGAGAACATCATTCCATCGATAAAGCTCCTAGCTGGCTTCAACCTGACAAGCATGACAACCCCAGGAGAGATTTTGCTATCCATTCATGTCGACGGTGTAACAAAGACCACCATGTTCGAAGTGGTAGATGGCAATATGGGCTATAACGTGATCCTTAGGAAACCATGGATACATGAGATGAAGGCTGTGACCTCAACATATCACCAGTTGTTGAAATATTTGACGCTAGAAGGAATCTAGCAAATAAGAGGGGATCAACCGACGACAAGGGAGATGAACACATTCACTGTTTCCAGTAGCAAGGGGAAAAATCCCAACAAATTGCAATTACAGAAACTGATGCCTTCTCCCTTTTCGAATGAAGGCAATAAAGGCGAGGAGTCATCGGAATCCTACCATGTCTTGAGATATTTTCAGGTACTAGAAGAGACGGATGCACCAAGTTGACCGCGGAAGAAATCGAACAAGAGGCTTTGTTCGAAGAATTTTTGGAAATAAAGTTTCATCTGGGAACATGACTAAATCCAAAGCTCAGGTTAGAATTTATAAATTTTCTTACAGCTAACTTTGACTGATTCTCGTGGTCGCATTTTGATGTGACAGGAATTCCATTGGAGGTAGTGGTGCGCAAACTTAGCCTGGATCATAACTTCCTGTTGGTAAGGCAAAAGAAAAGCCCGATAGCAGAGGTCAGGAGCAAGTTTGTAAAGGAAGAGGTAACATGGATTCACAATATCGGTTCGATCTGGGAGGTGAAATATCCGGGATGGTTAGCCAGCGTAGTACCCAAAAAGAATAACTAAGGCTTGCTCTAAAGACTCGTTTGAATTGACGAACATTGACCAAATGATTGACGCTACAATCGGTCATGAGCTAATGAGTATCCTTGATGCTTACTCCGGGTACAATCAGATCAAGATGGACCCGGCGAACCAAGAAAATACTTCTTTCATAAAAAACTTTGGCACATTGCTATAATGTGATGCCTTTTGGGCTTAAGAACGCCAGTTCCACTTATCAGAGGCTCGTTAATAAAATGTTTGAGAATCAAATAGGCATAATAATTGATGTATATATTGATGACATATTAGTAGCTATATTGCAAGTAACGGTAAGTGTCGTTTTGGTCCGAGACGAAGAAGTTACGCCATTTTCTATTTATTATGTTAGTAAAATATCATTGGGAGTGGAGAATCATTATTCACACCTAAAAAAGTTGGCCTTAGCTTTTGTAGTTGCATCTCCAAAGCTTAGGTCTTACTTTTAATGTCGACCGATAGCCATTGTGACAACCTCTCCTTAAGGAATGTCCTTCACAAACCTGAGTTATCAGGTTGTTTGGATAAATTGGCAGTTGAAGTTAGCGAGTTCGACATCGAATACAAACCAAGGACTGTAATCAAGTCACAAGTTTTGGCCGATTTCGCGACCGACTTCAGTCTGGGGTTTATGCCTTTGGCTGCTAAGGAAGCAATGCTGGTGTCGGGAACAACATCGGGAGTTTGGAACTTGTTTATGGATGGATCCTCCAACATAAAAGGGTATAATCTCGGGGTAGTTTTAATCACATCATTGGGGGAGACCCTAAGGCAGGCCATTAGAATTGTACCATTAACTAACAATGAAGCCGAGTATGAGGCTTTGGTTGGAGGACTCGAGCTAGCATGAGGATTGGATTTTGAGGTCATCAAGATGAAATGGGATTCTGAGCTAGTGGTAAACCAAGTGTACGGGATTTTCGAAACAAATGAGGAACACATGCAATAATAGTTAAACAAGGTTCAAGCGCTATACGCACGATCCAGAGAGTGGTTGATCGTCCACATTCCAAGGGAAGAAAGCGTGGAAGTAGACGCATTGGTTAATTTGGGGTCATCAATGGAGATGAAAGGATCTGATTCAGGTATGGTCATTCAATTGTTGCATTCGGTGTTAGACGTGGACGACTATTGTGAGGTAAACTCAAGCAACTTAATATGGGACTGGAGGAATGAGTTCATTGAATATATCAGACATGGTAAGTTTCCTGAAGACCCAAAAACATCCCAGACATTATGAACCAAAGAAGCACGCTACTACCTCGTAGATGGGCACTTATATAGGAGATCGTTCCAAAGGCTAGTGGCTCGGTCTCTAGGGGCCTCGGAGGCGGATTATGTGATGAGGAATGACCACGAAAGAGCTTGTGGAAATCATTCCGGTGTGGACTCGTTGGTTCTCAAGTTGGTCAGCTAGATATTATTGGTTGCGGATGGAGTAGGATACAAAGGCACTCGTATAAAAATGTGACAAATGTCAGCGACATGCAAAGTTAGTGCATCAACTAGCAGAACCTTTTCATTCGGTTGTGTCTCTGTGTCCATTCATGAAATGAAGGATGAACACATTTGGTCCTTTACCACCGGGCCCCGAGAAGGTAAGATTCCTTTTAGTTTTGACTGACTATTTCATTAAATGAATTGAAGCAGGTCCTTACCAAATCAGGGAATGAGAATTAGTTGACTTCATATAGGACCACATAACCAGTCGATTCGCCATACCAAAGGAGATTTCTTGTGACAATGAGACGCAATTCGTGTGTTTGAAATTCACTAAGTTCTTGGAAGGGTTAAAGATCAAACAAAGTAAATCTTCACCATACCATATGAGTTCTAACGGTCAGTCAGAGTGTTTAACCAAGGTAATCATTCAGAACATTAATAAGAAGTTAGAAGACGCTAAGGGCAAGTGGATAGATGAGATACCATGTGTGTTAAGGGCATATCAAACCACAACGAAGTCGAGCACATGTGGAACACATTTTTCTCTCGTGTACGGCTCCGAAGCTCTGATACCGGCGAAAGTGGCGGAGCCGACTTTAAGGATTTCCCAAACAAACAATGAAGCAAATAATGAAGCGCTGTTGGTGAAGCTATACTTACTTGAGGAACACCGGGACCTGGCATACGTGAGGATGGTGACCCAAAAGCAAAGGTTCGAAATTTATTACAATCGCAGAGCAAATCTCCGTTATTTCAAAGTGGGAGATATGTTCTTGGAGCACCCGAGAAGTCAATGTCGAGAAGCTGGGACCAACGTGGGAAGGTCCTTACCAGATTAGTGCTATCACCGGCGAAGGATCGTATGAGTTGGAAAATCATGATGTAGTCAAATTACCAAACAACTGGAAGGTGACTCAACTCAAAAGGTACTATTGCTGAGGATCCTTACTGGTACTGAAAATATGTAATGTACTGTTTTTTCCTTTGACCAGTTTTTGTCCCAATCAGGTCTATCTTGCAAGGTTTTTACCGAGGCACCAACATAAAGCATACTACGAAGGTAGGATCACCGGCAAAGGCTGGACCTTTAAATGTCAAGGAAATAAAGTTCTCGCACCGATGGGTTCGACGAATACAAGCTCGCCTAATAAATAGCTTGTGGATGGTTAAATAATATTTGGCCCAATGGCAAGACACACCTTTCATTTTTTGAAAAGATTATTTAACCGTTCACAAGTTGTCTCCACCAATGAAGCAACAATATGAAGACAAATCTTCCACTGTTCGAATCCTCATACTTAACATTCGAACACTGGGGGGGGGGGGGGGAGGGATGTATGATACAGAACCAAAAGTGTCGTGAAAATTAGAGAGTGTTAGAACCGAGATCAATGTCTCATCAGGATTGGGGGCTACATGACTAGTCCTGTAGAAATTAGTTGTACAAGTTAGCCACATGTATTGGCAGCTTTATTTACTTGAGCAAATGAATGCCTATGTACTTTTAAGATGGAGGGAATAAATCAAAGTCCTTTTATTTTATCTTTTCTTATCCAAATGAAGAGTTAATTTTATCGTTTGAAAGTTAACAAAAACTTCAAATGTTTGTGCCAGAATGAACAGGAGACATCCTCTTCAAAAGCACCGTAAACTTAAAGGCCCTCTCGTATGAAATCCTCATAGTAAAGGATAAAATTCGAAAGAATTTATGTCGAATTCGGAAGCTATCAGATGAAACAATATACCCGATGCTTTATCAACAAATATACAAAGGATGTTTTTGCACACTTAAGAAAAAAATTCATTTATTTATCAAAGTTCCAAACTTAGTAAAGAAGTTTCGGCACATTTACAAAAGACAAAAGACAAAAGATAAATTATACATTATTCCTTGATGCTAGACCCTAAGGGAGAGAAGTCTCTACATTTCCCCCGGTATAAGAAGGGGGTCCGCTACCGGTTCGGGACCTTCATCTTCTTCAGTCTCACCTTCGGTTCCCGAATACTCGGAACTAGTATTCGAGGAGTCAGTTGCACTGGGCCGAGAAGGAATATTCTCATGAGCAGTTAACTCCATTTCCCAGACTTTGGCAATGCAAGCATAAATGTTGGCAATGCCTGCTTTGGATTCTTCCAAAGTCTCTCTCCTCATGTGATACATAGAATAGGTCTTCTCAAAAATAGTGGAATCTTCTTGATCTTGGGGTTGTGCTTGGAGTTTGTCTATTATGGCTTGGAGCTCTTTTATAAGACTTCATTGCGCTGAGCCAGGAACCAAGCTCAACATTGGTGGTCGACTGAAGCGATTTTTCTCCATTGTCCTATTTAGTCTCTCTTATATTTTGGCCCTCTTCTCCTCGGCAGCATTGGCCTCCTCGATTTTGGAGCATAAGTTGGCCTTTCAAGTATTTAATTTGTTCCTCGAAGGAAGACTTCCGCTCGACAATAGCGGTTATAGTATCATGGAGTTTGGCCTACTTAGCCTTAGCCTCTTAAAGCTTTTCATGTAATTGGGAAACTTCTTGGCTATTGACCATTCTCTCTTGCTCGGTTTGTTGTAGTTGAGTCTCAAGCTCGTCCATCTCTGCAACTTTTTCCTATAGCACCGACAGGCACGCAACATGTTGATCCATTTTGTCTAAAAGCTGATTCTGCTCGAAAGCAAGCCTTTGTTTATCAAGGATCAATCTTTGCAGGCCCCTCAGAAGTAACAAGGTTGGCCTAAAAAGAAAAGGTTAGAATTAACGTTACCACTGAAACATGTAAATGGAAAATAAGATAGAAGGAAGTTGGGATAATACCTGCACCGAACAATGCATGCTATTGTTTATCAGGAACTCCCTGGAAAGGGAGCCCATTTTATTCCAATCCTTCATTGAAGCCAACGACTTCATAAAGTTGGCAAGCTCCAGCGGCTTGGAGAAGACATGAAACTTCTTCGAAACTAAAAGAGTGGTGCTTCACCTTCCTTGGGGATCTTGAGAAGGTGCAGTATAGGTGTTCCCCAAGTTCCCGTGTCCAGGAGACCGAGGAGGAGAAACATCCCCTTCTTGTTCATCTTATGCCGGTGAGAGAGATATAGTTGTGCAAGAGTAAACATATGTAGGGAGTAAAGATTCATTATATGTGCAAGAGTTAGGGTTCCAGGTCTTAGTGCACAATTGACGAAGGTAGGACACCGTCCTCCATATGTAGAGGCCTACTTGTGCTAAGCAGATCTGAACCGGTAGCAAAATTTCAAAGTTATTGGGTCGAGTCCTTTACTCGATCCCAAAGAGAAGGGAGCCAAAGTGAAGGGATACATATAGGCATACGTTAACCTCTCTTTGGAGTATGTAACTCGCTCTACCATATCTGGGGAAAGGATTTCAATATCGGGACAGTTGTAGTCCTCCTTTACATTAGGGATACTAGAAGGACGAATGAAGGATGGATATCTGCGAGAACTGACCAAAACTTGCGGCTTTGTGAGTTTGCAGTTTGTTCTTGAAGATCAAATGTGGTGCTAAGATGAAGAGGTATAATGGTGTTAACAGTTAGAGGTTCAGACTCAACATTAACCTCTTTGGCTTTGTTTTTCTTTGAGCCTCCATCGAAGATAAGACCAAAGTTTCCTAAGCGAGTTATGTAAAAAGCCATGGTGTTAAAAGGTTAGTGAAAGAAAAGTTCTTGCTGAAGAAGTTGAATGTTGTAAAAAAGTTCTAAGCAAATGTAGAGAAAGAGCATGTAACGACTCAGCGGGTCGTTCCAAGAGTTTAGCCCCGTTTCCCCCATTTCTGCTTTATTATATCGTATTGGGTCGGTTGGCTCGGGTTCGGAGTGATTGTGGAGAGAAATGAGACACTTAGTCTCTTAAGTTGCTTAATTAGTTGAAAAAGTCAACCAGAAGTTTACTTGTAGGTAAATGAACTCGTAATTTGGTTTTTATGGTTCATATAGCTTCGTTAGGTGATTTAGGACTTAGGAGCGTGTTCGAAATGTTATTCGGAGGTCCGTGGTAGAATTTGACTTGAATTGGCAAAATTGGATTTTTGAAAATTTCCAGTCGACAGTGGAAAATTAGCTATCGGGGTCGGAATGGAATTATGGAAGTTGAAGTAGGTTCGTAGTGTCGTTTTCGATGTGTGTGAAAAATTTCAGCTCTTTCGGACATGGTTTGGTTGGTTTTGGCATCGTTGGCGAATTTTGGAAGTTTAGAAATCCTTAGGCTTGAATTTTTGGTTAATTTAGTGTTTTGATATTGTTTTGAGTGTTCGAAGGTTCGACTAAGTTAATATGATGATATTCGACATGTTGGTATATTTGGTTGAGGCCCCGAGGGGCTCGAGATTGATTTCAGATGGCTAACGGAAGTTGAAAGTTGGAAAATGCAGCAAAATTGCTGTTGGTGCAAGTTTTCTGATGTGGACGCACTTGCGGACGGGGAGCCGCAGGTGCAGAGGGCTACACGCAGGTGCAGAAAAGGGACGGTTGGCCTGGGAGCGCAGAAGCGGGCGTTTGATCGCACCTGCAATCCTGCAGGTGCGCGTTGAGAGCCCCAGATGCTGAAGTGAAACTTTAAGTTGGGTTCGCAGGTGCGCACCTGGGACCGCAGGTGCGGAACCCCTAGGGCAGAACATATAAATTCTTGCCTCGCGAATTCTAGCCATTTTTCATCATTTTTCATACGAGTTTGGAGCTTTTGGGAGAAATTTGAAGGGAGATTCAAGGGGAATTACTTTGAGGTAATGTTTTTGAACTCAATACTTGATTCTATGGTGGTTTTTTGACCGATTAAGCATGAAATTGGTAGGATTTAAGGGTTAAAAATTGGCGATTTAGGGCTTGGAACTTGAGGATGAGAATTGGGTGATTGAGGGGTCAAATGAAGTTAGATTTTGATGAATTTAGTATGTATGAACTCATGAGAGGATAAAGATTCTGGTTTTGCGATTTTTATTGAATTTCAAGACGTGGGTTCGGGGGTCGGGTTTGGCCAAATTCGGGATTTTTGATGTAATTTGATTATTTTCGCTTGGGTTTTGTTCCTTTAGAATATATTGATGATATGAATCTGAGTTTGAATAGATTCAAGGCGATTTGAGGCCGAGTCGAGCGACAAGGGCATCACGGAGTAGATTTTCATCCGGTTTGAGGTAAGTAACGATTGGAAATCTAGACCTGAGGGTATGAAACCACAAAATTTCGTACTATTTTGATAAATGAGGTGACGCACATGCTAGGTGATGGGCGTGCACCGATAGGGATTTTGACTTGGTCCATCCCGTGGCGACTATAGAGTTGGGTATTTGATAGATTTTATATGATTTTTCATGTGTTTTAGAAATGATTCTGTTAACTGGCTGAATGCCATGTTTGGGGGCCTTGTGCCGAACTGTTTGGACCCTCAGAGGTAATTTACTACTGTCCTCACACCGTTTTTGATAGAAAATATATTCTCAGTCATGATTTATACATGTTTACTGTTAAGAATCCTGTTCATCACTCTATTTTTAATATATGAAAGATATTTTGAGCTGAGTCTCCTAACTTGTACTGAAATGCCCGAGTGGCTTGTGAGGATGATGACTGAGAGAGGCCGAGAGCCGAAATGTGAGGATAGTTATGGATCGGGCTGCATATATATATATATATATATATATATATATATATATATATATATACATACGCTTGAGCTGTAGGGGCCCCTCCGAAGTCTGCACACCCCCAATGAGCGCAGTCTATTATACAGGGATCGGGCTGCACGCTGCATCGATTATTATATGGTACCTATTGAGCGTGAGTGCTGATTGGTGATAGTTGAATTACGAGTGACTGAGAGGCTTTCCCGAGAGGCTATATTTGTGAGTGAGACTTTTCCCGAGGGGCTTAGTTTTATGAAACTACTATTTTCACTCTTCCTTTTACACGGAGCCTCTATTGAAAATTTTAAACAAATGTTCTAAGCAAGTTTCATTGAAAACTGGAGTTTTACGAAATATTCGGAATTTACATTCCTGATTTGATTCATTTATTTCCATTGTTGTTTTATGTCATGAAATTATATGATTTTAAATGCTTGTCACTGCACTCAGTCTCTAGTGATAATTGTTACTTACTGAATTGGCGTACTCACGTTACTTCCTGCACCTTGTGTGCAGATTCAGGTGTCAGGGCATATTGATAGCTGATCTTTTCTTTTTGGAGCATATCGGAGATTCACGAGGTAGCTGCACGACATCCGCAACCTTGGCTTTCTCCTTCCTGTTTCTTTTGTATTTACATTCTCAAACTTATAGTCGACTACGCTCACTGGGGGTCTGCAGACTCCGGAGGGGCTCCTACAGCCCAAGAGCTATATCGCTGCGGCGTGCATCTCGATCCACAAACACACACACACATACACACATACACTGGGAATATATATATATATATATATATATATATATATATATATATATTCCCAGTGAGCGCAACCGACTATACAGGGATCGGGCTGCATGCCGCAACGATTATTATATGGTACCTATTGAGCGTGAGTGCTGATTGGTGATAGTTGAATCACGACTGACTGAGAGGCTTGCCCGAGAGGCTGTATTTGTGAGTGATACTTTGCCTGAGGGGTTTATTTTTATGAAACTACTATTTCCACTCTTCCTTTTACACGGAGCCTCTATTGAAAATGTTGAACAAATGTTTTAAGCAAGTTTCATTGAAAACTGGAGTTTTATGAAATATTCAAAATTTAAATTCCAGATTTGATTCATTTATTTCCACTGTTGTTTTACGTTATGAAATTGTATGATTCAAAATGCTCGTTACTGTAATCAGTCTTTAGTTATAATTGTTACTTAATGAGTTGGCGTACTCACATTACTCCCTGCACCTTGTGTGCAGATTCAGGTGCCAGGGCAGATTGATAGCTGATCTTTTCCTTTTGGAGCATATCGGAGATTCGCGAGGTAGCTGCACGCGTCCGCAACCTTGCCTTTCTCCTTCCTGTTTCTTTAGTATTCACATTCTCAAACTTATTTTGTATTAAGGAGATAGTATTGGACTTGTATTTTCTTTAGATGCTCATGACTAGTGATTCCGGGTTTTGGGCGGTGTTTAAATGTTTCACCTATCCTTTCTTGTTTTGAAATGCTAAACGGAAATTCTATGAAATATCGGATAGTAATGAATTAAATTGAAAATTCCATTATGATATGCGTAGTGAATTGGCTAGCCTAGTATCATGATAAGCGCTATCACGATCGGGGGATTTTTGGGTCCTGACAGAGCAAGATTTGTCAAAATAGTGAAAGTGAAGAAGTAAGAATAATGAGTAGCAAAGATGTTATAGATGGCAAAAATTGTGGTCATGATTACCTCGAAAACCGATGAAAATATTTATTGAATCACGGGACAACACGTGTTCGGGGTATTAAATGCGACAAGACATGCGTCCTTTCAAGTGTTAGAGACGGTTCAGGAACTTCCTCGCCAAGAAAAGAATCTTTATCTACTTCCCGATAACACTGAGTTGCGTCATCGGAAAGTAGGGGGACTATATGTATGTGGTGAAATTAGTTGATAGCAGGTGATCGAATGATAAGGTGACACGTGGAACCGAAGACAATCAAAGGGCGAGTCGACAAATAGCTGACATCGGGTGCAAGGTCTATAACCAGTACTGGGGTGGATCCTGAAGGGAGTGTAACCAAAAATAGAAATTCAACGGCTTGGTACCGGATAATCATTTAGTAAGTAGTCGTTACATAAAATATTTGCATTCAAAGCCAACCGTTATACGCTCTTCAATGATATTTATTCTCATTTAAGAGGAGCTTGATCTTAGGATCTTGTTTCCCGAGATAGAGGTATAAATAGTAGGGCTAACAAACATTGTAGGAACACGGGAGATTCTATGTACAAAAGCCACAATATACTATTTCAGGCTCAATTTAAAGATTTTAGTCATTGTTCTGTCATTGCTATAGCTCTTGTTCTAAGAATGATCTCGCCCGGAATCAGGTTTGCTATCTTCTTTATTTTCAATTTTTAATCTTATTTTTGTCCTATTTTTTTATCCTTTTTGCTTCAAATCGATTCGTTTGCCTATAAATCACGTTACAAATTTAATTGTACGATTTTACGGGTAAATATATTTTTAGCTCAACAAATGGATGGAGAGTTTTTTTATACCAAATCTAATAAGTTAGGGGCTGTTTTAGCCCTTCTTCAATTCTTAATTTATTTGCTTAAGTTCTTCCATATTTAAAAAATTCTCAAAATCCAAATTTAATTTTCTATATTTGGGTTTAGTTTGCATTTTAATATGTCGGTTAACTGTGTTGACTAAGAAGTTTGAGGTCATTTCTTATTCATTCCATTGGATCAAAGTCAAACAACCAAGTCACAATCCATCGTTTAGTCTTGGACGAGTTGGAGTTACTAAAAAATGAGTTAATATGTTACATATCCTTAGCAAATGTGCCAAACATTCTATTTTCCCCTTTTAGGCTCTTGTCTGTTTATATGAAATGAAGCGGATGGAGTGCAATTGGTAAACATGGTCTCTTTATTAGGGATCCCTTTATTTAGGGGTGTAAATGGTTCGGTTCGGTCGGTTATTTTATAAAATTTGTACCATACCAATTTTTCAGTTATTCTCTTATGTATAACCAAAATTAGACTTTTCAAAATCATCCCAATCATGTCGGTTTCTCTTCGGTATCGGTACGGTTCGATTAATTTTCGGTAATTGTTTTAAATGTCATGTAAAAGTCACTAGTAGAAGTAGAATGCAATAACATACGTTCTTTTATATGACTTAGAAAAACTCTCTTGACATTTTTATAGTTTAAAAGGTGATGAATTAAGAAAATATAAAAGATGGCTAGAGTATAGATTCATCAACTATTCTACAACATCGTAAAAGAAGCTAAACAAATACAAAAAAAACTATTAATCACACGAGTGAAAAGATATTAACCATTTTGGGATTCAAGAATAAAGTCTTTAGAAGATTAATTCAAAAAGATAAATCTAAATTATACGAAAGGAAACATATTCAATACATTGTAGTTTGCTACACATAATCGCTACAATACCTTGTGTCTTGCTAGTGAATATGCTGAAAATATTTTAGTTTCATAGAAGTAGCATAATAAGTTTGGGAATTAGAATTTTGAGTTTAATTATTTGTTAGCTTGTAACTGTTTCATAATTCCAAGGCCCAAGAAAAAAAATTTAATGCTTAACTATTTTTAAACTTAATATATAAATATATTTTTTACATTGTAAATTATTCGGTACGCTTCGATATTTTTTATGTTTATTTTCATAAAACAAAAACCTACCCTACTTATCGGTACGGTTATGAATTTATATAAAAACCTACGGTAATATTAAAAGAAACCTAAAAATCGGTTTGGTACGATACGATTCAGTCAGTTTAGTCGGTTTTAAATATCCATTGACACCCCACCTTTATTAGTTTATAACTTTCCCTTACATATAACATCCTTTTCATACTAAAAAGAAGGGAAAGCAAACAGCTCTAGAAATATTACAATTTACATCCACCAGGCAGAGCATCCGCAGAAAAGTTAAAACAAATACTATAAAACGAGAAGGAAAGAAAAAACATAAAAAAAAGATAGCGTACTAGTTGATGTATAGAGGGACTCCCACCATTTCTGGCAAATTACATATGATCTTCGGCAAACCTCACCTCTTATCTACCTTCATGTCCATTGTTAGATGGCATAGTACTCGTTGGAATGAAAATCTCCATTTGACGCAGCAACTATAGAAGTTGGAATTCTATGTCACCTTCTCTTGGATTGATGTCATGGCTCTGCTTAACCTCTCTCTGTTTTGGTGAGTGATTACCATGGCTTTTTTTGTTAAAAATGCATCCAATTAAGCAAGCAAGAACAGATATAACCAAAACCACTGCGAGAATAATGAATATTGTGCCAAATGATCCATTTGAATGAGAAGAAGATTGAGTAATTGGGGTATTTTTAGGTTGGATAGGCATATCATTAGGAAAACCCTGAACTGGTTGCTGTTGCTGAGACATTTTCCTCGGATTTTGGGTGGAAATGCAATCATCAATGTTGGTAATGCATGCTTTGGCTTCTTCGAAAGTCTTTCTCCTCATGTGATACATAGCATAGATCTTCTCGAAAATAATGGAATCTTCTTGATCTTGGAGATGTGCTTGGAGTTTGTCTATTGTGTCTTGGAGATCTTTTTTAAGTTTTCATTGCACTGAGCCGGGAACCAAGCTCAACATTGGTGGTCGAGTGAAGGAGATTTTGCTCCATGGTCCTCTGAAGTCTCTCTTACATTTTGGCCCTCTTCTCCTCGGCAACATTGGCCTCCTCGATTTTGGAGCATAAGTTGGCCTTCAAGTATTTAATTTGTTCCTCGAAGGTAGACTTGCACTCAGCAATAACGGTTACAAAATCATGAAGTTCGGCCCACTTAACTTTAGCCTCTTAAAGTTTTTCATGTAATTGTGAATCTTCTTGGCTATGGGCGATTCTCTCTTGATCGGTTTGTTGTAGATGAGTCTCAAGCTCGTCCATCTCTGCAACTTTTGCCTCCAGCACCAAGAGGCACACGACAAGTTGATCCTTTTTCATCCAAAAGCTGATCCTGCTCGAAAACAAGCCTTTGTTTATCAAGGATCAATCTTTGCAGGCCCCTCAGAAGCAAGAAGGTTGCCCTAAAAAGAAAAGGTTAGAATTAAGGTTACCATTGAAACACGTAAACATAAAATAAGATAGAAAGAAGTTGGGATGATACCTGCACCAAACATTGCATGCTATTGTTTATCAGGAACTCCCCAGAAAGGGAGCCCATTTTATTCCAATCCTTCGCTGAAGCCAGCGGCTTCATATAGTTGGCAAGCTCCACCAGCTTGAAGAAGACATGACACTCTTTTGAAACCGAAAGAGTGGAGCTTCACCTTACTTGGGGGATCTTGAGAAGGTGCAGTATAGGTGTTCCCTAAGTTCTCGTGGTCAGGAGACCGATGAGGAGAAGCATCCCCTTCTTGTTCATCTTATGCCAGTGAAGGAGATCCAGTTGGTGCTGGTGGTGGAGGAACAACTGGCATCGATGAGCGTGAATATGTCAGTGTAGAAGGGGAAAAAGAGATGGTGGTTGTTGCCTGCTCAGTTGTTGAAGGCAGAAGAAGCTTAGGGTCTGAACTCCTTGGACAGGAGACAACAATGGGGGCTGGGAAGCAAGAGTTAGCATTCTCAACCAAGCCCATCTCGCCCTAAAGTGCCTGAACTTCATCAGACGACAGGTTTTGAAGCCCCCACCCCCCCCAGCTGAGCATCCGGTTGAGCTGATGAATATCCTTTTTCTATTTTAAAGGGAGCCTCTTCATCACTGGCTTCCACTTCGTCAACCAGGACCACTGTGGTCGGCTCAGTTGGCGTTTCCTTTACGCTCTTCTCCTGAGTTCTCACCGATGATGAATGCCTTCTCTTCGATTTCTTGTTCTCGGACTGGGGACTCCGAGAGGAGGCACCCTCATCGAAGGCTCGGGCAAATCACGAGCTCTGCTTCGGGCAAGGGCATTTTGCAACACCCTCTTGGCCTCTTCCGGGTCATCTAGGGCGTCGACATTGGGGCAAATAAAATAACCCCACGAGAGCCCTACATAGGCGAAAAGATGGTTAAGTGAATTTCTTTTAAACTACTGAAATAAATAGAAGAGAAGAAAGGAATTTTATTCACAATGGTGCTTGTCTTTCCACCCATATTTGGGTGCCATTTCCTTCTACCGACGGGATTTCAGAGTTGTTATATCCAGAATTTTCTGAACCCATCGGTCTAACCAGGTACCTGCGGTGGTTCCCAGCAGGTAGCTAAAAGGAAAGAACACAATAAAGGAAAAAATCAAATAAATATGAAATTATCTATTTACGAAGAAAGGAAGCAAATAATCGAAGACTTACGGAAAAGATTCCACGACACGGGAAAAGCTAGAGTTGTGGTCGGGATAATGTCTCTGGAAGAAATAACAACGAACGATTCCATCCACCCACATTCGTTATCAATGTCTACACTGGTGAGAAGGGCGTGGTGACCACGCTTGCTGAAGTTTAGTACTCCCCCACGAAAACTCTCGGGGGGGTAAAGGTTCATCGTATGTGCAAGAGTTAGGGTTTTCTCGGCCTCAGTGCACAATTGACGAAGGTAGGCCACCACTATCCATATGGAGGGGCCTACTTTTGCTAAGTAGACCAGATACTGGTACCTAAATTTCAAAATTATTGGGTCGAGTCCTTCGCTCGATCCCAAAGAAAAGGGACCCAAAGTGAAGAGATACATATAGACATATGTTAACCTCTCTTTGGAGTATGTAACTCCCTCTACCATATCTGGGGCAAGGATTTCAATATGGGGACATTTTCACTCCTCCTTTACATTATGGATACTAGAAGGACTAATGGAGGATGGATATCTGCGAACTGGCCAAAACCTGCGGCTTTGTGAGTTTGCGATTTGTTCTTGAAGATCAAATGCGATGCTAAGATGAAAAGGTATAATGGTGTTAACAGTTAGAGGTTCAGACTGAACATTAACCTCTTTGGCTTTGTTTTTCTTCGGGCCTCCACCGAAGAGAAGACCAGTGTTTCCTGAGGGAGTTATGTAAGAAGCCATGGTGTTAAAAGGTTAGTGAAAGAAAAGTTCTTGCTGAAGAAGATGAATGTTGTAAAAAAGTTCTAAGAAAATGTAGAGAAAGAGCAAGATTTGTGAAAATAGTGAAAGTGATGAAGTAAGAATAATGAGTAACAGAGATGTTATAGATAACAAAAATCGTGGTCATGATTATCTCAAAAATCGACGAAAATATTTATTGAATCACGGGACAACACGTGTTCGGGGTATTAAATGCGAGAAGACGTGCGTACTTTCAAGTGTTAGAGACAGTTCAGGAACTTCCCCGCCAAGAAAGGAATCTTCATCTACTTCCCGGTAACACTGAGTTGCGTCATCGAAAAGTAGGGGGACTATCTGTATGGGGTAAAATTAGTTGATAGCAGGTGATCGAATGATAAGGTGACACATGAAACCGAAGACAGTCAAAGGGAGAGTCGACAAATAGGTGACATCGGGTGTGAGGTCTATAACCAGTACTGGGGTGGATCCCGCGTAACCAAAAATAGAAATTCAAAGGCTTGGTATCAGACAAGCAGTTAATGAGCAGCTGTTACATAAAATATTTGCATTCAAAGCCAGCTATTATACGCTCTTCCATGATATTTTTTATTCTCATTTAAGAGGAGCTTGATCTTAGGATCTTGTTTCCCGAGATAGAGGTATAAATAGCAGGGCTAAAAAACATTGTAGGAACACGGGAGATTCTATGTACAAAAGCCACAATATACTATTTCAGGCTCAATTTAAAGATTTTAGTCATTGTTCTGTCATTGCTATAGCTCTTGTTCTAAGAAAGATCTCGCCCGGAATCAGGTTTGCTATCTTCTTTATTTTCAATTTTTAATCTTATTTTTGTCCTATTCTTTTATCCTTTTTGCTTCAAATCGATTTGTTTGCCTATAAATCACGTTACAAATTTAATTGTACGATTTTACGGGTAAATATATTTTTAGCTCAACAAATGGATGGAGAGTTTTTTTATACCAAATCTAATAAGTTAGGGGCTGTTTTAGCCCTTCTTCAATTCTTAATTTATTTGCTTAAGTTCTTCCATAATTATAAGATTCTCAATATCCAAATTTAATTTTCTATATTTGGGTTTAGTTTGCATTTTAATATGTCGGTTAACTGTGTTGACTAAAAAGTTTGAGGTCATTTCTTATTCATTCCATTGGATCAAAGTCAACAACCAAGTCACAATTCATAGTTTAGTCTTGGACGAGTTGGAGTTGCCAAAAAATGAGTTAATATGTTACATATCCTTAGCAAATGTGTCAAAAATTCTATTTTCCCTTTTTAGGTCCTTGTCTGTTTATACGAAACTAGTTTATGGATACGTGCGTTGCACGTTTACCTCATACCAATCCTTATGTAGCTTGTAACCAAAAAAATAATATAATAACTATTGACTGCATACAAGTTTTAAAACGTTATGAGTTAAAAACATACCTTATAGTATACAAAATATTATTTGTTGTTATATTTTTATTATTTTATAAGTACATAATGTTATTGATTATATCTAATTTAATAATTCTTATAAACGATGCTCCTCATGATTATCTCGGTTGAAATCTAGTTGATCTTAAATAAAAATAAAAATAAAAGACCAGTCAACTATTGCTAGAAAAATTGTTCATCTTCCTTCTTCCCAAATATCTTGATGGAGACCACCTTCCCTCCCAATTTATGTGCTCTTTTAATATAAAGTACACTGCAATATTTGAATGAGAAAGTAAAATGATGACACGTTTACACAATATTTTCAGTGATACATAAAGATTATTTGCTAAAAAGCAAATGGTCTGCTAAACTTCTTAAGCTTTCCCAAGATGAATAAAAGATAGGCCGCCATGAACTTCTTCTTCAAGAGCGTGTTTCAGTTGCCATAGTTTTTAGAGATATTCATCTAATGTCGAGAAGAACTGCTTAAGATCTATGAATTTCGATGAATCACTGAGTATACTTGTTATCCTACAAAAAATTTTAGAGTTCAAAATTATTTCTCATAGATAAAATTAATTGTGAATGCCAAAGATGAAAAAAAGAGACGACATGATGAAGATAGCTAAGTAAAAAAATTTAAATTGTTCAAGCTATCATGTGATAAATTCTCCAAATGCACATTACACTAAAGAGAAGACAAATATGAAATAAAATAGCAGTATTTGACTTTAACTCACCTAAATCAAACTCCCTAGTTGCCTGAAGAGAAAACATATTAGTATTTAGCACCATGAATTTTGCTTTCCCAAAAAATCGCAAAGTGCTTATTTGACTTTGGAGCACATCAATCTAAGTGTAGAAAAATTCATACCAGCAAAAGGGAGAATTTCAGAATGTTAATCCCAAATTAATGGGAATGACTCCAAGGAAAGAAGGCTATAAAGCCACAAGTTTATCTAAGGAATTATTGACTTTTCCTATTCCTTTTTCACCAATGTAACCTCTGCCCCTTCATTTCCCCAGTATTTCTTGTGTTTAAAATGAAATAAAACTATTAATTTCACATTAATATTTCGTAAGCTCCAACTGTCAATTCTTAGTAGATACATTCTCAAACTTTGTACATTGTACGTTTTTTATTGCTGAATGAATTATTAATTACCATTAACATGATAAAGGATATATATGATGAAATACTTTTACCTTTTTATACAATAGCTTAACTAAAATAAGATATTATTTATTTATTCACTATGGATATAAAAGTTCAATAATTTTTTATGAACATTTTAGTAATTCAACTTTGACTTAGGAGCTTTCCACTTATAATATAGTATGATATGATGAAGCGGATGGAGGGCAATTGGTTAACATGGTCTCTTTATTAGGGATCCCTTTATTAGTTTGTAACTTTCCCTTACATATAACATCCTTTTTCATACTAAAAAGAAGGGAAAGCAAACAGCTCTAGATTTACTGATTGTTGATGAACTGGAAATATTACAATTTACATCCACCAGGCAGAGCATCCGCAGAAAAGTTAAAACAAATACTATAAAACGAGAAGAAAAGAAAAAATATATATAAAAAAAGCCTACTAGTTGATGTATAGAGGGACTCCCACCTTTTCTGGCGAATTACATATGATCTTCGGCAAACCTCACCCCTCCTTTACCTTCATGTCCATTGTTAGATGGCATACTACTCGTTGGAATGAAATCTCCATGTGACGCAGCAACTTTAGAAGTTGGAATTCTCTTATCAATACCAAATTCTATGTCACCTTCTCTTGGATTGATGTCATGGCTCTGCTTAACCTCTCTCTGTTTTGGTGAGTGATTACCATGACTTTTTTTGTTACAAATGCGTCCAATTAAGCAAGCAAGAACAGATATAACCAAAACCACTGCGAGAATAATGAATACTGTGCCAAATGATCCATTTGAGTGATAAGAAGATTGAGTAATTGGGGTATTTTTAGGTTGGATAGGCATATCATTAGGAAAACCCTGAACTGGCTGCTGTTGCTGAGACATTTTCCTCGGATTTTGGGTGGAAAATGCTGGCTTATAATGAACTCGGTTAGGATTTAGAATCTTGCGTGTTCCTTGAGTGAAACCAAAGGTAGATTTAGGATAAGTAATGGACGGAAGTATATAGCTTTAGAGAATACATGTTGGATGGTTGCATTCTAAGGTATGAATCTTTGAGGGGTTTTTAAATTCAAAAAAGGAGAAGCGCTTTCTTTAATAAAGAGATAACTGCATATAAAGATATTCTTGATATCCCTTACTGCACGAAGGCATTTTTGTTGCTTTGTAAAGAGAGTGTAAGATGTTGGCTTCCTCTTTGAACCCTTTCTTAATCTGGATTCTCAAGGCCCCAACTGTCTTCCAATAGCTTCTTTCACTTTTTATTATTATAGTGATGTCATATATCCATCAATTTCAAGTTATGTGACGTAATTTGATTCGGTGTTGTATTTAAGATAACTTGTGGTATTAAATGTGATATGATATTGGCGCGGTGTAAAAGCTTCTCATCAAGTTAAGATGAATAAAAAAAAATTGAAGTTAAATTATTTTCAAATTAAAAAATATGCATTCTTTTTAAAATGGACTAACAAGGACAATGTGATATATGAATTGAAACTGAGAGTACATTAGAATAGTACATCTGATGCTCTCTGTATATGACACAAATATGTGTCATTTCGGTTCGACTAATACACGAAGTAAGTTCTAGATTGGCACAAGATAACACACAATGTAATCAAGATCTGACATCACACAATGCATATGACCCTAGTCGGGACGGTTCCATTCCAACTCTCGAGTTAAAACAAGTAATCACATAGTAAAAAAATATTGAACAATAAACACTACACGAACTACAAGTCAAGAAATTAAGAGACATATACAGGCTATTGAATCTATTTACGACATTAATTTTCATCAAAATTTGTCGGAAAGAGTAGCTTGCATGCTAAGGCCTAACAAATGACCCCACTCGTAGGCGAGTCCTAGCTTTTCGAGGATCAATTTCTGCAGGTCCTCGGAAGCAAGAAAATTTGCCTGTCAAAAAAGAATATCACGCTTAGAAATCCCAATACATCAGATAAGTAGAAAATAAGCGTTAAGAAAGCAATTCGGTATCGTTGCCCCATTGTGCATAGCACTATTCAATAAGCACTCCTCCGAAAGGGAGCGTATTTTCTTCCTAACTTTCTCTACATCCAGCAGCTTCAGGTAGTTCGCCAGCTCCTCCGGCTTGGACAACAAATGGTACTCCTTCGAAACAGAAAGAGTAGCAGTCCTCCTCCCCCGGGGATATTGAGAAGGGGGCGAGTAATCTTTTCATGGAAGAAGGAGATGAATAAAAAACTTATGAAAACGGTTCCACGATTCAAGAAAAGACAGAGCTATGGGTGGATGATGTCCGTGGCGACAATGATGACAAAAGCTCCATCAACCTGCAATCATAGTTATTGTCCACGCTGGTGAGAAGAGTGTGATGGCCATGTTTGCTAAGTTTATTACTCCCCCATGACAAAAAATTGGGGAGTAGAATCATCATATAGGACAAGGGTGAGGGTTTCCCTAGTCTCCGTGCATAGTTGGCGTGGGCAAGCCACCGTTCGCCATATAGACGGGCCTACTTGTACCAAGCAGACCCTCTACCGGTGGTAAAACTCTAAAATTACGTGGTCGAGCCCTTTACTCATCCCCAAGTAAAACGGACCCAAGGTAAAGGGATACAATATCGAAATACATAAAACCCTCCTTGGTGAAGGTAACTCGCTCTATCATATCTGGAGCAAGGATGTTGAGATTAGGGTAGTTGCAGTCCTCCTTCGCTGCAAGGATACTAGAAGGGCAAGAGGAGGAGGGGTACTTGCTAACAACCTAAGTCTGTGAAGACACGTCAGGGGCCTTCTCTTGGAAGTCGTTATCGGCACTAAGGTATTTTGGTATGATGGTGTTTACGGTGGGAGGCTCAGAATCGGCATCAACGTCTTTTTTTTCTTTGGGCCTCCACCTAACACTACAAAAAAATGCTAAATTTGCGGAGGTTTTATTTACATATTGCGGCGGTCAAAAACTTTTGCAATATACTTTTACGGCGGTTTCCAAAGCCCCCACAATAATGTTCGCCGCAACCATTTTGCAGGTGTTTTCTGACAGACCGTCGGTATCATATAGCGGCGGGTATTTAACGGCGGTATAACCTCCAAAATTTGGTTGTTTGACTTTTTAAGAACTTGCTTATTAAAAATTAGCGAAAATTTAAACCCCCGCAATATTTTTATTTAACCGCCGCAAGTTTAATATCAGTGTATTATTATAGGTGAAATGGCGGCAGTTATAACCTTCACTATTCATTGATTTTTTTTTTTTTTTGCAATGTTACTCCATAACTGATCACATTCCAATTATATTAATATAATAAAGCATCAAAGGATTATGTAAATTGCTTACTAGAATCAAGTAACATCAATATATTAATAAAATCATAAAATATATTAAAGTAAATTTTCATTTGTTACAATCCATATTCACGTACGTTGGTTCATGCCATAAGTTAGTCGACGTAAATCTAAGAATAGATTATCTTTGAAATGATAAGAAGTTAATCATATTGGTCTTAAATGATAAAAGAGTAAGGGTGATTACCAAGTATTAGAAGTTAAACGAATCAAGGATGTTGTAACTCGTATTTTTGGGTAAACCTAGGGGTGCTTAATATTTTCAATAGGTCATGTTTTAAGGTATTTGAATCATATAATATCCGTATCATAAGTCTTGAAGTCAAACGAGTTATGAAACAAAAGTTGACAAAAGTTGTCGCAACTTATGTTCATAATTTCACTTAAAGTTTAGGTCAAATGTTACTAAGCTTTTCTCCCAATATACTTGGAATTACGGTGTGATCAACCCACCAAATTGAATATCTATGATTCTAGTTTCTAATTCAATAAATCGTTTATTAATACGACATCGGAGTAGAGATATATAGGCATTGTTGCGAGACTGCACAGGCTGCTAGGTGACAAGTAGGTGTATCACCTACTTGGTTAAATGCCCAAAAAGAGGAAATTTTGGGTCGGCCAAAGAGCCCAATTAAAGCCTTATCTACTTCAATATAACCCTCATTATATATCACAAATAACCAGACCTAAACCCTTTCAAACGTCCTCCCAAAAATTATCCACAAACCCTAATTGATTTTCCCTCTCTTTCAAGTTCTAATTGGGGGTAAAACCTAGAGTTTGAAGAACCAAGATAAGGGATGAGTTATCCAACAAGTAAGGTAAGTTTAATGCTCTCTTACATTCATTTTTTCTTCTGTAAATTAATGGTAATTCATTCTATACTTGTAAGAACTCACAGGACGGTGATCAGAAGCCGTGAGTTCGAGTTATTCACTTGTAGCAGACTGTTTTGTGGATTGTTTTGTATTGCTGTTGGGCTGCGTATTTTACTACTTTTTTGTGGAGTTTTGGAGGAGGAAAGGTGTGGAGAAACACCATATATATGTAGGGTTGTGGGCTTGTCGTTCGTCGTAACATTTCCGGATCGTTTGAGACTACTACGGTGGTCGTCTTATGTATGAAGTGATTAGGTTGTGTGGACTATTTTGGGAGGCTCAATATGATTATTATTAATGTTGTTTGGATTTTTTGGTGATTGTTTTTACTTGTTTGTAGTGATATATATAGGGGAGGTGCTGTCCGTTTCATCGTAAAATATGTTATGGTCGATACATAATAATTACGACGCTTAAACGATAATGATAGTTCTGTTTCTCTTATTGTAGATTAAGGAGTCGTGACATTTCCATAGCTTGGGGTTGGGAAGTACATATACAAGGTATGTGAGTCTATTCCTTCCCTTCTTTTGCACGACTCCGATTGTACATAATGCAATGAACGAGCTTCCAAAGATACTCTACTCTTAGAAGCTAGCATTACTTACATTGTTTCCCTTATTAAGGAACAATTGATGTGGAGGTTGCTTCTCTTATTCTTATGTTATCAATGTTGTTGGTACTTCCTGATTCTTATAAGATTCTTGATGAAGAGTTAGTCCTAATAACATGTACGGAGAATATCGACCTTACGTCACTCTGAAAGGTTAAGAATATGATTCCAATGAGTCCTACATGTATTATATATATGTAGCTATTTTACTCTACTGAGTCGAGCTATAGTCGGCCGGGTATGGCACCTATTGTGCAACCACTGATCAGTTGGGTTTACCGAGTCCTCTTTGAGGCCGGGTATGATATGAT
>ML251766.1:187005-197141 GCA_005239495.1 Nicotiana undulata
ATATATATATATATATATATATATTTTACTTTACCGAGCCGTGCTATTGTCGACCGGGTACGACACCTATTGTGCAACCACTGATCAATTGGGTTTTACCGAGCTCCACGTGGCCGGGTACATTTTATCGAGCCTATTACGACATGGTACGATATGATGATGATGATTCCCACAGAGACGTATGTTTTAAAAGTTCATGTATATATATGTATGTATCATGCATTTCATGTCAGTAGCCCTCAGAGGTACCCAAATGTTACAGGTTGTATATTCTCTATCATTATTTACATTACAGTTCTTACTTTTGCTTTCCTGCCTTACATGCTCAGTACTTTATTCATACTGACGTCCTTTTTATTTGTCGACACTGCATGTCGTGCTGCAGGTCCTGATAGATAGGTAGACGCAGCTCCCCCACCATAACAGGCTTTCCAGTTCAGCGGTATTGTCTAGATTCCTTCTCCGGACTTGTCGTTGTCTTGTATGCGTTTTTGTTTTAGATATTATGGGTATGTCGGGGCCCTGTCCCGGCAATGTTGCAACACTTATGATTCTTTAGAGGCTTATAGACAGGTGTCGGCTCATGCATAGTTTGGTATGCCTTGTCGGACGATTTTTGTTGTATAGTCTTTCATGGAAGAGTGGTAGCTCGTACCTTATATGTAGTTTCTTGACAGTCTTGTTTTCCCATGTTATGCATGTTCATTCCATTATATTTCATTATTTGGTGTTCATAATCCATATCTACCATTTATATTGATCTCGTCGACCCTTAAAGATTATAAATAAGGTTAGATAAAATATATCTTGGTGCTCGGCAAGTATGGCACGGGTGCCAGTTATTATCCTCCAGTTTGGGTCGTGACAAACTTGGTATCAGAGCAAGTTTGTCCTAGGGGTTGTCTATGAACCGTGTCTAGTAGAGTCCTGATTATTGATGTGTAGCGCGCCACATTTATAATCAGGAGACTACATGACATCTAGGGTTGTTACCTTCTTCCTGAATCTAGATCGTGCGTAGAGTTGAGTCTTTAGTGTTCGTATCTAATATTAACCTTGTTTTCCTTCAGCGATGCCTTCAACTAGGAAGCAAGCAATTAGCAGACGGCTTGATATAGCTGCGGGAAAGGGTACCAGTCAGGTGCCTCAAGCCAGAGCAGACCAAAGTGAGGCTCAGAGTGAGATGCTGTCTCATACCTCATCTACTCCGTCTCATACAAAGGATATTAGGAGGCACCAGCACCACCAATTCCTCCGTCTGGCACCACATACTAGGATATGTGGAGTGTGGTGCAGTTGTTGACTAGCTTGGTAGCTGCTCAGGCTCAGAGGCAGAATACCGGTGCCGTTGATAAACTGGATAGTACGAGAATTTGTGATTTTATTAATCTAGACCCTCCAATGTTTACCGGATCAGACCTCAAGGAGGAACCGTAAACTTTTATTGACCAGGTTCATCGTACACTAAGGGTTATGCATGCTACAGATACAGAGGCAGTAGAGTTGTCTTCTTATCGGTTACGAGATTTAGCAGTTTTCTATTATGATAGTTGGGAGAGATCCAGGGGTCTGAACGCCCCTCCAGCTGTGTGGAAGGAATTTTCTAAGGCCTTTCTTCGTCACTATTTGCTGGTTGAGATACGACGAGCTAGAGCTGATAAGTTCTTGAACCTTAGACAAGGTAATATGAGTGTGAGAGAGTATAGCATGCAATTTGATTCTTTAGCAATGTATGCTCCTCATATGGTGGCTGAGATGAGTGATAGGGTGCATATGTTCGTGAACGGGTTGGGACCGCATCTGATAAATAGTGCACGACAACTTCCTTGGTGGAGGGCATGGATATTTCCTGTATTCAGGCTTATGCCCAGACCCTAGAGGATCGTAAGCGCCAGAAAAGGGCAAATAGGGAGCAGAATAGGGGCCAGCATAAGCAGGCGAGATTTGTAGGGTTTCTCATAACTTCAGAGGTAGTGTTAGGCCTAGTCTTCGAGGAGTTCGGCGCCACCTGTAGCTAGTGCTCGTCCACAGTTTTAGAGGCCTTGGAATGATTAATTTACCTATTCTGGTCTAGGTCAGAGTTCGCGAGCATCAGGCTCACAATATCATAGGATACTAGTCATACGAGACCTCCCAACAACTCGTTGTGATCAATGTGGCAAGGCCCACTTTGGACTATGCCGTTGAGGTTCTGATGCGTGTTATTCTTGCGGACAGCCTGGCCATATAATTGCAGGATTATCCTAATAGAGAAGGTGGTGGTATGGCTCAGCCAACTGGATCTGTGTCTGGTTTTCCTTATCAGTTTGACCTCCAGCACAGGGTTTTCAGCAGTCGACAGGCCGTGGTAGAGGTAGAGGTGCAGTGCCGAGTTTGAGTGGTGCTCAAAGATGAACCTACACTCTAGTAGGTCGACAGGATCTCGATTCATCTCAGGATGTTGTTACAGGTATATTGTCTATGTTTTCTTATGATGTATATGCGTTGGTTGATCTGGGATCCACACTATCATATGTTACACCTTTTGTGGCTAATAAGTTTGGCGTTGAACCTGAATTGATAAGTAAACCACTTGCGGTATCTATTCCTATAGGAGATTCTGTGATTGCTAGAAAGGTATATAGAGGTTGCACAGTGATGATTTGTAGTAGTCAAACCTCGGGAATTTATTTGAATTAGAAATGGTTGATTTTGACATGATAATGGGAATGGACTGGTTGGCCTCATGCTATGCAAATGTTGATTGTCCTACAAAGATGGTTAGGTTTCAATTTTCTGATGAACCCGTCATCGAATGGAAGGGGAACATTGCTATGCTGAAGGGTAGGCTTGTTCCTATATTAAAAGGTTACATTTATCATCTCGTTCGCGTTAGGGATGCGGAGACAAAGCCTCCTACTCTACAATCAATCCCTGTGGTCAATGAATTTCCAGATGTTTTCCCAGATGAACTGTCAAGCCTTCCCCTGAATGGGAGATTGAGTTTAGCATTGATGTATTGCTTGACACTCAACCCGTATCTATTCCTCCATACAGGATGGCCCCGGCAGAGTTGCAAGAGTTGAAGGCGCAGTTGAAGGACTTTCTGGATAAAGGCTTTATTAGGCCTAGCACTTCACCTTGGGGTGCGCCAGTCCTATTCGTGCGGAAGAAAGACGGGTCGTTAAGGATGTGTATTGATTATCGACAGTTGAATAAGTTTACTATAATGAACAAGTACCCACTTCCAAGGATTGACGACATGTTTGACCAACTCCACCGTGTCAAGTATTTCTCCAAGACTGACTTACGTTCAGGGTATCATCAGGTGAGGGTTAATGAGAAGGATATTCCAAAGACGGCCTTCCGGACAAGATATGAGCACTTTGAGTTCTTGGTGATGTCATTCGCGCTAACAAATGCCCCAACAGCTTTTATGGATCTCATAAATACTGTATTCAGGCCCTATCTTGATGTGTTCTTGATCGTATTCATTGATGATATTTTGGTGTATTCTCGTTTAGAGGCAGAACATGCGGGCCACTTGAGGATACTATTACAGACGCTTCAGGATCGTAAGTTATATGCTAAGCTCTCTGAATGTGAAGTCTGGTTGAACTCAGTAGCATTCCTTGGCCATGTGTTATTTGATGAGGGTATTAGTGTCGACACTCAAAAGATCAATGCAGTTTAGAATTGGCCGAAACCTACAACACCATCAGAAGTCCTTAGCTTCCTGGGCTAGCAGGATATTATAGGCGATTTGTAGAAGGGTTTTCCTCTATATCAACACCATTGACTAAGTTAACACAGAAAGCTACTAAGTTCCAGTGGTCTGACACTTGTCAACGAAGTTTTCAGGAGTTAAAGAATCGATTTACATCTGCGCCAGTGCTCACTCTCCCAGAAGGAACAAAAGGTTATGTGGTATATAGTGATGCCTCAGGTATAGGTTTGGGGTACGTATTGATGCAAGATGGGAAGGCGATTGCTTATGCATCAAGACAATTGAAGAAGCATGAAAAGAATTACCCAAGCCATGATTTGGAATTGGCAGTAGCAATATATTCTTCAAAGATATGGCGGATCTACTTATATGGCATCCATGTTGACATTTACACATATCACAAGAGTTATACATCTTCGAGCAGAAGGAGTTGAATTTGAGGCATCATAGGTGACTTGAATTACTGAAAGATTACGATTTCGAGATATTGTACCATCCCGGTAAAGCCAATGTTGTGGAAGACGCTCTCAATAGTAAGTCAATGGGAAGCTTAGTGCACATTGAGGTAGGTAGACAGGGTTGACTAAAGAGCTTCATCAACTAGCCAATATGAGAATTATATTGTTAGAATCTGATGACGGTGGGGTTACTATACAGAATACATCAGAATCATCTTTGGTAGCCGAGGTAAAAGCACGACAATATGAAGATTCTACCTTAGAATGATTGAGAGAGAGCATTCAACAATGTAAAATTATGGCTTTTGAGATTGGAGCAGATGGGGCACTGAGATACCACGGCCGGTTATTTGTGCCTGATGTGGCAGGGCTGAGAGAGAAGATTATGATTGAGATTCATCAATCCCGATATTCCATCCCGGCTTGACAAAGATGTATCATGATTTTAAGGAGCAGTATTGGTGGGCTAACATGAAGAAGTCTATTGCAGATTTTGTAGCCCGGTGTCCTAACTGTCAACAAGTAAAAATCGAACATCAGAAACCCAGTGGGTTTCTTCAGAATATAGAGATCCCGATCTAGAAATGGGAGGTGATTAATATGAACTTCATTATTGGATTACCTCGATCTTATCATAAGTTTGACTCCATATGTGTGATAGTTGATCGACTTACAAAATGGGCCCATTTTCTGCTAGCTAAGACAACATACACAACTAAAGATTATGCGAAGTTGTATGTTAAGGAGATTGTTAGGCTTTATGGTGTATCGATATCTATTATATCAGACCAAGGAGCGCAATTTGCGGCTAATATTTGGAGGTATTTTTCAGAAGGGTTTAGGCACACAAGTGAATCTCAACACTACATTCCATCCAGAGACTGACGGACAGGCTGAACGTACCATTCAGACACTTGAAGATATGCTACGAGCATGTGTTCTAGATTTCAAGGGGAATTGGGATGACCATCTTCCACTCATAGAATTTGCCTAAAATAATAACTACCATTCCAGTATTAAAATGGCCCCGTACGAGGCACTATACGGGAGGAGATGTAGATTACCACTTGGATGGTTTGAAGTCAGAAATAGCACTATATGGGATAGATTTGATTCACCAAGCCATTGAGAAGGTGAAATTGATACAACATCGGCTGAGGACGACACAAAGCAGGAAAAAGTCTTATTTTGATGTCCGACGTCGTGTTCTGGAGTTTGAGGTTGGTGATTGGACTTTCTTGAGGATCTCGCCGATGAGTGGTGTTATGAGTTTTGGGAAGAAGGGTAAGCTGAGTTGGCGGTATATCGGTCCGTACAAAATTCTTCGGCGAATTGGACATGTTGCTTATGAATGGTGTTATGAGTCTTGGAGACCCTTCTTGGGTCGTCCCTGTCAAAGATGTACAATTTACAGAGGATCTATCATATGAAGAAGTGCTAGTGGCTATAGATTGACAAGTCCGCAAGCTGAGAACAAAGGATGTAGCTTCCGTCAAAGTATTGAGGAGGAACAAGAACATGGAAGAAATTACATGGGAAGCCGAAGAGGAGATGAAGTCTAAATACCCTTACTTATTCCAGATTCAAGACAACGAGGTAAGTAGTAGTTTGAGAATACTCTTCCTTAATACAAAATGGTGATATACAAATAACGTACATATCCATAATGCTTCGTATAGACTTGTGAAACTATAAGTTGGGTTTAACTGATTGCAAGTTTGGCTAGTATCCATTTTATAAGGGAAACTCAGCCGCAAATTTCCGTTTGAATCCACGATGAGTTAGGCTCCCCGTAACCCTTACATTCGAGGACGAATGTTCCTAAATGAGGGGGGGGGGAGGGTGTTACAACCCATATTCACGTACGTCGGTTCATGCCATAAGTTAGTAGACGTAAATCTAAGAAGAGATTATCTTTGAAATGATAAGAAGTTAATCCTATTGGTCTTAGATAGTACAAGAGAGTATAAGGGTGATTAACAAGTATTAGAAGTTAAACGAATCAAGGATGTTGTAACTCGTATTTTTGGGTAAACCTAGTGTCACGACCCAATTCTCCCTCTGACTGGGTCTCGTGATGGCACCTAGTATAAACGACTAGGTAAGCCAAATCATGAGGATAATTAAAAATAAACAAGTAAAAGTAGAAGAAATTGAAATAAGGCCATGCTAAAATCGATGCCGCTCGGGAATTTACAGCTTAATTTACCCAAGACCCGGAATATCACAAAACATCACAAGCTTTACTCTACGGCTCAATATAAAAACTGAAGAAAATATGACAGTGTATTCTCATCTACAAGTCCTAACTATACTAGTATAGGAGGGGGACTCGGAAGCTCAGCGGACGCTGCAGAATATACCTCAAAGTCTCCAATCGCCTGCTGGTGAACTAGCTACGGTATAGCACACTGGTACCTGGATCTGCACATGGGAAAAACATGTGCAGAAGGGCGTGAGTACTCCACATTCGGTACCTAGTAAGTGCCAAGCCTAACCCCAGTCAAGTAGTGACGAGGTCAGGTTGAGGCTCTACTGAGTTTGCAAAAATAACATATATAATTAACAGTTCAGTAAAGCAGTAATAGTTAACGGAAATTAAGGTAAAGACTGAATATAAATGATGCAATAACCTTCAACTCAGCACAACATCATCTCAATAAAAAAATCGTGCAATGCAATGCAAGGGAAAGTCTCAGGTCTCATCCCGCAGTCCCAATGTATGCGATGCAATGCGAGGGAAAGTCTCAGGTCTAAGACCGCAGTCCTGATGCGATGCAATGCATGGGAAAAGTCTCAGGTCTAAGCCCGCAGTCCCGATGTATGCGATGCAATGCAAGGGAAAGTCTCAGGTCTAAGCCCGCAGTCCCGATGTATGCGATGCAATGCAAGGGAAAGTCTCAGGTCTAAGCCCGTAGTCCCAATGTATGCGATGCAATGNTAGTCCCAATGCAACTACTCAATGCAATGCAAGGGGAAAGTCTCAGGTCTAAGCCCGCAGTCCCAATGCAACTACTAAATGCAATGCAAGGGGAAATATATTAATTAAAACGTAATTCAAATCTTTTGAGAAAGACAGTTGGAAATCATGAGGTAAAATACTTGACCAATTCTAAATAGTAGCAACGAGTGGAAAATCAGGTAAAATCGCTTGTCATAAAGAAATCTTAAGTGTTTACTCAGCTCAAACCAATAACAATAATAATAGGATTGAAAATGAGACCTGTCGTAGAAGAAATATGGAAATTCAGTGAAAATATCCCATGCACGCGCTCGTCACCCCACGTACACGGGGTTTGTATAGTAAAAATTAGTTAAAATGCCTAAGGGGAAATTCCCCAACACAGAGTTAGGCAAGCCATTTACCTTGACTGTGCAAATCAACCGATAATCACGCTCTTGCCACGAGTATCCAACTCCGGGTGGCCCAAATCTATTCAATTCGATTGCATAATGTAAATATCATTTCAAGAATTCAAACTAACTAATTAATTCAGAACTAATACGCGAAATTAGAAAACAAATTGACCGAAATGCCCCTCGGGCCCACGTCTCGGAATCAAATAAAATTTACATTTTCCGAATCCTTATTCACTCACGAGTCTAACCATATGAAAAACTCTCAAATTGGAGGTCAAATACCCAATCAAAAGCCCAAGTTTGGTCTAAGGAGTTTCTTCCCATTTTCCCAAATTCCCACTCAATAATCTCGAATTTAAGATTAGAATCATTGAATTTAACCTATGATGGTTAGAAATCGCTTACCTTGAATACCCAAGTGGAAAGTCCCTCAAAAATCGCCTCTCCCGACTTCCACAATTCAAAAATGGTGAAAAAAGGTTTAAAGCTTCGAATTGGGGTTTTTAATGATCTGCCTAGGTATTGTGCTATGCGTTCGCGGAGGGAGGGTACACCGCAAACGCGAAGGGTAAAATTTCACTGGGACAAGAATTGGCCTTCGCGAATGCGAAACAGGCCATGCGAACGCGGAGAGTAGGCCCACTAACTCTATGTGAACGCGTCCCACCCCTGCGGACGCGAAGAACAACGATCCAAGCCCCTGGAACCCCAGCATTAAAGCTATGCGAACGCGAAGGGGGATCCCGCATCCGCAAAGAACCACCTGACAAAGCTCTGCGAACGCATCCCACTGCCCGCGAAATCAAAGGGAAAAATACCTAAAGCCCAAAATAGCCTATGCGTTCGCGATGACCTCTACGCGAACGCATAGAAGGAAACCAGCTGCAGCAAAAATCTGGTGTTTCTCTAAGTCCAAAACTAGTCTGTTGAGCATCCGAAAATAATCCGAGGCCCCCGGTACCTCAACCAAACCTACCAACTAACCCAAATACCTTATTCGAACTTGGTCGAGCCTTAAAAACACGTCCATAACATCAAAATACTCAAATATGCATAGATTCAAGCCTTAGAACTTAAGAATTTTCAAGAATTCACATTCGACGCCGAAACACGTCTAAACTCATCCGAATGACCTCAAATTTTGCACACATGTCATAAATGACATTCCGGACCTGCTGTCGCTTTCTGAATTCCATTCCGAGTCCGAAATCAAAATCTAACCTATCGGCCGAAATCACCGAAATTCTAACTTTCGCCAATTCAAGCCTAAATCCACATCCGACCTCAAAAACACAACCCAAACACGCTCCCAACCCTGAAATCACTCAACGGAACTAACGGAGTCGACGAAATTCCATTCCGGATCCGTCTTCACATAGCTCTAGCTACGGTCCAATTTCTAAAGCTAAAATTCACCTTAAAGGACTATATAACCAAATTCACTCCAATTTTCATCACTCAACACTCCGACGCGTTCTATTAACATAATAAGACATGGGAGAAGCAGTTATTAGGGGATCAGGGCGCTAACTCCCAAAACGACCGACCATGTCGTTACATTCTCCCCCTCTTAAGAAAATCGTTCGTCCTCGAACGAGTATAGAAACATACCTGAAGCTCTGAATAGGTGAGGGTACTGACTCCGCATGTCCTGCTCGGTCTCCCAAGTCGCCTCCTCGACCGGATGACCCCTCCACTGTACCTTGACTGAAGCAATATCCTTCGACCTGAGCTTTCTGACATGCCTGTCCAAAATGGCCACAGGCTCCTCAACATAGGATAAATCCTTGTACAACTGAACCGAGATGAAATCCAAAACATGCGTCGGATCACCGTGATACTTTCGGAGCATGGAAATGTGGAATACCAGATGAACACCTGCTAGATTGGGAGGCAAGGCCAACTCATAAGCAACGTCCCCAACCGGCCGTAACACCTCAAAAGGGCCAATGAACCTCGGACTCAGCTTACCCTTCTTCCCAAATCTCATGACGCCCTTCATAGGCGATACCTAAAGCAACACCCGATCACCAGCCATGAATGATAAGTCACGAACTCTCCGATCTTCATAACTCTTCTGCCTGGACTGAGCTGTGCGTAGTCTATCCTGAATCACCTTCACCTTGTCCAAGGCATCCTGGACCAAATTTGTACCCAACAATCAGGCCTCGCCCGGCTCAAACCATCCTACTGGAGACCGACACCGTCTACCATATAAAGCCTCAAATGGCGCCATCTGAATGCTGGACTGGTAGCTGTTATTATAAGCAAACTCTGCAAGAGGCATGTATTGATCCCATGATCCTCCAAAATCCATCACACAAACACAGAGCATATCATCCAGAATCTGAATCGTGCGCTCGGACTGTCCGTCCGTCTGAGGGTGGAAGGCTGTACTGAGATCAATCTGGGTACCCAACTCACTATGCAAGGCTCTCCAGAAATGCGAGGTGAACTGAGGACCTCGGTCTAAAATAATAGATACCAGCACACCGTGCAACCAGACTATCTCCCGCACGTAAATCTGGGCCAATCTCTCAGAAGAATAGGTAGTCAACACCGAAATGAAATGGGCTGACTTGGTCAACCGGTCCACAATCACCCAAATAGAA
>MDKH01081044.1:0-15077 GCA_005239495.1 Nicotiana undulata
TTGTTAGTCTTTGGGAAAAGCTAATTAAGAAATATTAACCGTGGCTAATTAACATTACCCGCTTTCATTTGTAAAATCGTGAAATACATTGGATCGTTACTCGAGTGTAATACCCGAAGCATCGATACTTGTTGCCATCTATCATTTTAATTTCTTTCTAGGTTAGTTTATATTTTCGCATTTAGTTATAAACAATTATCAAAAACCCAAAATTATATTTGTTTGGCACTGCATAATAGGTGATAATTCTCTAGCATTCCTAACGCCCTCATATTGTTCTCTGTGGGATTCGACCCCAACCTTGTTGGGTTACTATATTTGACAACGATCGCTTACATTCTTTTAAGGTGTAAGTTGAGCGTATCACCTGCTAAATCCTACAACAAATTACCAAGTTATTTTTATATTCTTGAAAAGACTTATCCGGGATCTGTAGTCAAATTGAAGAAGACCGCAGATGAATGCTTCTTATATGCATTTGTTTCTATTTGTACGTCAATCAGTGGTTGGAAACATTGTAGGCCAGTAGTAGTAGTTGATGGGACCTTCTTAAAGTCAGCATACAGGGGAATAATGCTAGCAACTAGTACAATGGATACAACAGGTAAAAATATAGATATTTTGTAAATATATTGTAGATATTTTGTAGACTGTTTATAATATGTAGATAAGTCGTAGATATTTTGTAGATATATTGTAGTTTGTATGTATATGTCTTTCTCTCTATTTTCAAAGCTGCCAGTTAATTATTTATTGACACATAATGTAGGTACAATATTGCCATTGGCATATGCTGTTGTTGATTCAGAAAATGACGCATCGTGGAAGTGATTTTTTGAGCAATTCAAACATGCATATGGTGAAAAACCAAATATGTGTGTTGTTTCAGATCGGAACGAGAGTATCATGAAGGCAACATCAATTGTTTATCCCGACATGCCACATTACTCTTGCATGTGGCATATTTGGACAAATATAAGGGCAAAGTTCAAGAAGGGTCATCTAAAGTTAAGCGAATTGTACTTTGCAACAACACGATCATACACTCTTCATAAATTTAATGAAAGGATGTCAAAGATTGAAGAGATAGACTCGCGTGTTACATCCTACTTATATGATATTGGTTATCATAGATGGTCATGAGTACATGCAACGATGAACAGAACTTGGACTATGACATCAAACATTGCAGAGTCGTTGAATGCTGTAATAAAAGATGCAAGAGAGCTGCCGATAGTAGAACTATTAGGGTATATGAGGACTCTTCTTGAACGGTGGACTAATGAAAAGTTATTGAAAGCAAAGGGTACCTTCACATACCTTGGGTCAAAATTCAACAAAGAATTGGAGAACAACAGAACATTGTCGGAGAAGCTTAGGGTAAGATCTGTTTATTTGGTGCATAAAAATAAAATATTAAAATTCAATGTACCTAGTTTGTAGATATTTTGTAGATAATTTGTATTCTGATTGTAGATATTTTGTTTTCTAATTTTAATGTAATTGTAGGTGAGAGCTTCAACATATCATATCTATACTGTGATAGATGGTGTGAAGCGGTATATTGTGTGTCTTGAAAACAAGAGATGTAGCTGTGGGCAATTCCAGCTTGATGAACTTCCTTGTGCACATGCTTTGGCTGCTTTAAGGCACAGGAATGAGTCTTATGAAAACTATTGCTCTTCGTTTTACACAAGGGAGAGCCTATTGCTGTCACGACCCCAAATCCTAACAGGTCGTGATGGCGCCTATCGTGGAACTAGGCTATCCAACCATCACTTTACTACGCATTTATTCAATTATAATAGTTCACCATCCAATAATAAACATGCAACCAAAGCATAAATAATATAAATAAGTATTAGCGTCCCAATAGTAACCAAACCAACCTCCCAAGAACTGGAGTTAGTAGTCATGAGCATCTAAGAATAAATAAATCTAACTCTGCTAAAACAATAATATATGTCTCTTAATCAAATGCTAAGACTAAATAAGGAAGGGAAATGGAGAAGTTGTGGACGCTGGACATCTATCTCGAAATCCCGTGAAATGCTGATATCGCACATACGTCAGCTACAACTGCGAGCTAGTACCTGGATATGTGCACAGAGGCACAGGGAGTCTTTATGAGTATGCCAACTCAGTAGTAATGAAAAGAAATCACAGTTTGAGAAATATAAAGCACACACACAAATACACCATTTCACAACAACTATTAAAATCATCAGTCACCAAGTAGTATTCAGCAAATTCATAAGTTCAAAAATCAATTCCAGACTCCTTTGAAAAACAAGTAAATATCAATATATCTCAGTGAAATCCTCAGTAAGACTCAGTTTGAAAACAAAGTGAATCATAATTCGAAAACTTAGTAAAATCAGCATAAATCCGCCCCTCGGGCCAAAATCATTTCTTGTAACAGTTGCCCTCAGGCATTCTCTCAATCACTCAGTATCAATCATCACTCAGTATCATCATCACTCAGTATCAGCCCCGCAGGCAATCATCATCACTCAATCGGTACCGGCACTCACTAGGGTGTGTTACAGACTCCGGAGGGGCTCCTACGGCCCAAGCGCTATAACATCATAAGGCCTGAAAGCCTTCTCACCTCTCTCATAAGGCCTGGAAGCCTCCTTACCTCTCCGGCGCTCACTGGAAATGGGCTCAGACTCCGAAGGGGCTCCTACAGCCCAAGCGCAATAACAACATAAGGCCTGGAAGCCTCCTCACATCACTCATAAGGCCTGGAAGCCTACTCATGTCACTCATAAGTTCTGGAAGCCTCCTCACATCACTCATAAGTCCTGGAAGCCTCATCACATCACTCATAAGTCCTGGAAGCCTCATCACATCACTCATAAGGCCTGGAAGCCTCCTCACGTCACTCATAAGTCCTGGAAGCCTCCTCACATCACTCATAAGGCCTGGAAGCCTCCTCACATCACTCATAAGGCCTTGAAGCCTCCTCACATCACTCATAAGGACTAGAATCCTCCTCACATCACTCAGTCAGACACTCTCAGTTTGCCCTTAGGCCATAAACAAACCAAGTTCTCAACCCAAAACAATGTTTCATTTTTCAATAAATAGTATCAAAATACTCTGAGTGTCAAAACTATTTATCAGGAAAAGACTGAGTGTAAATCACAGCATATCAAGTGAGGAAACATAGTAAAACAGTCTCCCAAGGGGTAAACAAGTCAGCACTAGGCCCCAGACATGGCTTACAGCCCAAAACATATCATAACATATAAATAATAATTAAGCATAAGCTTAGAAATCGGTTTCGCAACTCAATAGTTTCCCAAGTAGGGAGTATATCTCCAAAGTTTCCACCTTTGCATTTTCAAAACCCGTGAAGGCTTCATAGTCCGAGGTTTCATACCTTCAGGACAGGATTTCAAGACATTACTTACCTCAAAACTAGCCCGAAAACTATTTCGAAACACGCTTGCCTCTCGAATCAACCTCCGAAGGCTCCAAATCTACCAAGTTCAGATTTTTATCATCAATATATGTTTAAGGAAAAATTTCCAATCGAAAGATATCAAATTTACTCAAAAATCCGAAACCGGGCAAAACCCGACCCCCGGGCCCGCGTACCGAAACTCAGAATTTTTTTACAGAAAAGTGTTCTTCATCTTCTCACAATTCCGTACATATAAAGAACACCAAAATCGGAGTTCGTTTGACCCCTCAAATCGACCCTTGAAGGTCTCATAATCTCATGCCCCAAAATCCTATTTTTCTACTGTTTTTCATGAATTAAAGGCTGGGATTATGGTCTATAATCACCCATAAACGAGTTTTAATAATCAAATTACTTACCTCTGTGCTACCCACTGATTTTCTCCTCAAAAATTCGTCCAAAAAGCTTTCCTCCGCTCAACAATGGTGTAAAAGAGGGTTTAAGTCGCGGAGGGTTTATTATTTAACTGCCCAGTGATTTTCTCTCCGCGATCGCAGCCTTAGCCATGCGATCGCACTGACCAATCCCCCAGACCTCCGCGATCGCAACGCAGCTCACGCGATCACATTTCAATAGAGCCTCAACCTACGCGATCGCAGCTATTCTCACGTGATCGCGGTTCAATAGAACCTCAACCTACGCGATCGCAGTCCGGCTCACGCGATCGCGAAGAACAACTGACCCTGCTCCCCACGCGCCTGGCTAACTCTACGCGATCGCAGCTCAATTCACGCGATCGCACTGCATTGGGCCCCTTCTACTCCGCGATCGCACCTCCGTTCTTGCGATCGCATAGACCAATCTGAGCATGTCCATAATTAACTCTCTGTGATCGCACCACTTTACCCACGATCGCAGTGAACAAAATCACTGTGCACAAAAACCAGAAAACTAGCAATTGTTCTAAGTCCAAATGAGTCCGTTAATCACCCGAAATCAATCCCGAGCCCCTCGGGACCCCAACCAAACTTACCAACATATCCCATAACATCATTCAAACTTAGTTGTACTCTCAAAACACCAAAACTAACATCAAAACTCCAAATTCTCACCGGATTCAAGCCTAAGAACTTTGATATTTCTAAAATTCACCAATGATGCCGAAACTATCCAATTCAACTACGTTTGACCTGAAATTTTGCGGACAAGTCCAAAATAACATTACGAACCTGTTCCAACTGTCGGAATTCCATTCTGACCCCGATACCCTATTTTCCACTGCCGACCAGAATCGCCAAAAACTAACTTTCACCAATTCAAGCCTAATTCTACACCGGACATCACAAAATTATTCTGAATACACTCCTAAGTCCCAAATCACCTAACGAAGCTATCCGAGCCATAAAATCTGCATTCCGATGTTGTTTACCAATAAGTCAACTCTCAGTTTACTTTTTCCCATTTTAAGGCTATTTTTAAAGGCTAAATGACTGAACTCTCGCTACAACCATTCGATTTCAAGCCTACCAACTCTAATACATCAAATATAGTATAATCATTCTATAACAATTCAATAGCAATAATTATAATGCAGGTTCTACGTAATGACAGACCGGGTCATTACAATTGCGTACTTATGAAATACTAGTAAATCCCCTGCCTGATGAAAGCAAATAGAATGTTCCACAACATATATATTAAGAAGTATTAAATCCACCCAGGGGAGGAAAAAGGCAGCCAAAAAGACCTCAAAAATAAAGATACAAAATATATGATGAAATAAATTCAAAGGAGTACAAGGTTTCATGTGGCAATTACGGAAGAGAAGGGCATAACAAAAGATCTTGCAAGAATGCACCCAAAAAGAAATAAAATTTTATGTAGTTAAAAGAATATTTCATAAAAATTATTGGTGAGTTCAGGATAACAGAATTTTATGTGTAATTGTTGAAGTTTTTTAAGATCATAATGTAGTTAGTTTTGATTTTTTTGGTTAATTTTTTTTTCTGTATTGAGATAATACTTTCAAAGAGTGATTTGTTTATGAATGGTTTATATATATATAATCTACCATTTTTTTTACTATCTCTAGCATCCTTTACATAGTTGTTAATGTTTTTTCTGCAATTTATCTACAATACAACTACAAAAAAATTACATTAACTGGAATTGACAGAATAACTACATATAAATTAGTATGAAAGGAGTTATATACTAAAATATTGTAGATCAAGTATTGTTTACATTTAACAAATGAATATAAAAGCAACAAAACACATTGTTAAATATTTTCTACAAATTATGTACAAATTTAACTACAAAATAACTACAATAGTTGAAGTTGACATAATAACTAGATTATAATTCTGCTAGAAATAAGTTATATGCTAAAAATAATGTAGATCAGGTACTGTTTACATCCAACAAATTGAATGTAAAATCAACAAAATGTTTAGTTACTGATTTTTACACTATATGTACAGAAAAACAACAAAATAACTACATATTTTTGAGTTGACAGAATAACTGTATAAAAATTCAGTTGGAAAGGATTTATATGCTAAAATAATAAAGATCAAGTATTGTAAACCTTCAACAAGTGAATATAAAACCAACAGAATATTTCCGTTTGATAGAGTGAACTGGATAAGAAAAAAAAACAAAGGCTACTATAATTGTAGCGCAAGTCTGCTACAATTAAAAACACAACAATATTGTTCAAAAACATTGTTGTTTTAGACTTCAATACTACACAATATTACAAGTTAATTGTGCAGTACCCAATTTTCGGGTGATGTCTAATAAGAAGAACATGGTTCTTCTTAGTCTACTACTTACTACTGTTTGCGGAATAATTAAGCAGTAATAGTAAAGACACAGAGATTTTTACGTGGAAAACACCTGGCTCAAAAGGTGAAAAAACCACGACCTACTCCTCAGTAGGATTTGCTCAAACTCTTCACTAAAACTCTGAGCCAAAACGGACTTACAAAATAAACTCTTTTGTAATCCTAGGACTAACTCTAATCCTCTTTGTATCAACTAGCCTCTAGCTAATTTCTACAGATTTCAAGCTAACTCTAACTTGATCAATTTGTACCTATTACAATTGCTTCTATGAAAGCTGATAAGATACAATATTTAAACTCCTACTACAATCAACTAGACTCAATATACAAACAATGGAACTGTTTCTTCTAGTTAAACTGTAGCCTTTGTATCGCACGACAATTCTGCTTGCAAAGTCTCTGGAACATTTGCTTCAGAACTTGATTCACTTTAGCACTTGTGCGTCACCTTTTTCAGCAGTAATACATTGATTATTTATAGAGTTCGTTTGTTGAGTCCATGATACAATCCTGATCCAACTCTTCCTTGGTCAACGAGTTTGATTGTAACTCAACTTCCTTCCTCTATTTCTGTCCTAACTGAAATCAACTTCTGTCTTCTCTATCAATTTGCAACCTTTTCGTATTAGGAGACATTCTCTTAGTTGTTGATACTTAGCAATCACTGATATCTCCTAGACTTGTACGATTCGTGATCCAACTGCTCCTTTCAGATGTGTATGCTATGATGGACCTGGTTCAACTTGACACCTTTTGTCAATCTTCAAAACCCATTCAGTGACATGGGCCAACAAATTCCCCCTTTTTGATGATGACAAACTCTGTGCATTTATCCTGTATACACATCCAACACTTTGTATTTTTGTGAGAATTAATCATCAAGAACCAGGTTCATTAGGTTATAAATATCACTTAAAACATTTTGAACAATATTTTAGCACAACACTGTTCTGTAGCAACATTGTTCTGTAGCACATCTTCCCCCTTTTGGCATCATCGAAAAGTTGCAAAATGATACTTACTAGTTATTAATTCTTACTCATGGCCAATTTAGGCAACTGCAGGTGCAAACATGATTAATCAACACAAGAAACCAATAATGTAAGCTAAATCATTAATAGAGACATTTGTCAAAACACCAAGCTTTCATTTGATTAACATGGATTATCAACACCAAAACAGATTAAATCAAAGACAACCAAAACATGAGTAAGACAGAATTAAAAACTGAAACAAACACACTCGACATAGTCCCGAACTGGGCACTTGATAGGATAAGAGGGGGTAGTTCTGGAAATTCCTAAGTTTAGGGTGGTGCAGAAGAGGCAGGATTCTTGGTTTAGAGAAGAGACAGCATTTGGTGTAAGACACCCTCATTTTTCTCCTTCTCCTTGGCTAATTCAGCTTTGAGAGCATCACGCTCACCTTCCACCTCAACTAAGCGAGTCTTCAAACGAAGGATCTCCATATCCTTTTGCTCGCTTTCTTGCACCAGAGTACGAACCTTTATGTTGACGGGTTGCTTCCGAGATGAACTAGGTTCATCTGCCGGGGCACTGACAGTGTAATCACATGACATCAAAGTGTCCTTCCCAAAGAAATCCTTTGCAGTAGCCATTTCAGCCTTCTTTGTGGGAACTCCAAAATGAGCCAGAACTGTAGTAAGGATAAAGCCATAAGGAATTACATGAGCCTTGGTTCCATTCACCACTCTGTCCAAAAGCTGGATGATTAAAGATGGCCAATTGATCTGATTGCCTCTGTATAGGCACTCCATGAGCGTTAGATCCATATAGTTGGCAATGTGCCTGCGCTCTTGTCTGGGCAGCAGAAATTTAATTACAAACTCAAAGAACAACTTGTGTTCAGGCTTCATCTCGCTTTTGTACACAGCCCTGGGCTCAGGCTCTTCTTCATTGTCACAAAAGAATCTGGTGATGTTGAGTGCTAAGGCCATTCCATTCAAGCAAGTCCATCTCTGCCTTGTATAGTCGTCATATCCCTCAGATGGAATGTCTAGAATGACGCCCAGTTCTTGAGCGTCAAAGGAGACAGCAACTCCCATGAACAATGATGTAACCCTTCCTCCAATCACAGTTGCATTCCCCATGAATTCCACAACCCCATTTCTGACCAGCCTTCCTTCTAAGCGAAGGACCATGTCCTTCCAGCCTTGATCTGCCAAAAAATTAACTATGTACCTCATACCCGGCTCCTCCAAGTCCTTCAGTAACTTTCCCTTCAAGATATGTCTCTTGCCAAACATGGCAACTCTTTCAATCGACACTTCTCCAACCTCCTTCTCATCATCTCCACTCCAATCAGGATCATTATCTCTCTCAACAATCTGAACTTTCTTCTTTGACTTTACTTTAGGCTGTGTCCTCGTAGATGTACTCATGATGGTAGCATACATAGGTGCTGACCTCTTTGTGGAAGTATTATCCAATTTGGCCTTGGGTGTCTTGAGCACCACTGGAGCAACCTCTTCATCTTGTTGGACCAAGTCCAACACCTCATCAACAGCAATCGCCTCAACAGGCTCCCCCACTTTCGCTTTCCCTTTCTCAGCCTTCTTTCTTTTGCTCTCTTGCACAACTTTTTCCAGCTTCTCCTCCTCTTCTCGAATAGTATTTCTTGTAGCTCGTACCCTTGGAACAAGTACACCAACAAACTCATCAGTTTTCCTTTTCTTTGAGGCTTTAGACTTGATGGACTTTGGAGTCCTTCTCTTCTTGGGGTTGTATGAGTCCCCCGGTTTCTTAAGTCTCTCAGCTAAGGTTTCTTCCCCAGAAGAAACATGGTCATCTATCTCCTTCATTAGCTTTTCTAATCCAGCAGCAGCTTCCTCAACTTCATTAGTTCCCTTATCACTATGACATCATCTTCAAGATTCTCAAGAATGGGGCCACAGATCTCAAGTGTGGAACCATCCTTCCCAAATCCCCTCACACCTGCATATCCCTCATTCTCAAGAAATTTCCCAGTTATTCTTGGCCTACTTGGCACTCCCACATCCACCATAGACCCAACCAGCACAAATCTATTTTCAGAATTTAACACAGAGGTAACTTCAATATTACCTTTCTCAGTACTTGACGAACCAGGTGCATCGTCCTCATGTGCTGATTTAAATGATTCACTGGATGAATCTTGTTTGGGTTCTTATTCAGCCTGTAATAAATCTTCCAAGAACTTTGCTCGTGACCCTGAAGCCACAGATTTTCATGCAAAGACCTTGACACGACGGGATTTTTGGGCTGGGATAGGGTTTGGTGTAGGTTTAAGAGCATCATGGTATTCAGGGGTTTCAGGTGTCTCAGAGGATTCAGAACTGTAGACCGGTGGAGAGTCAGACTCATATACTCCCTCATCCTAGTCATGTTTTTGAGAATCAGATGAAGCAGACGACATTTTTAATTTTTAGAGAAAAAGAAGAGAGGGCAAAAGTCAGTAGAGATTTGAGTGTTGAGTGACTTGAACAGGGTTCGTCTATTGCTTTATTCACTATGGGTAATGATGGCCTATTTATAACTTGTGGCTGGGGTGATTATAACGGACGTGTATTAACACAAGTAGGATACTAATCGATTAGGGACTGTCAGTGATTTGACATTGATTAGACCGCTTCTTTTCCCCTAAAACTAGGCTAATTTATTGTGACGAAACTTCTTGTAACTGGTTCATTATTTGGGTAAGTACGAGAATTTGAAATGAACCATAAATAGATAGAGTTCTACTCATGTATGACTGTACTTGAATTAATACATGTATGGAGATGAGAACGTACCTTGTCAGTCATGTAAACCAGCATGGATGAACCAGGTTCATCCTGTTAAAAATATTTATTTTGCCTCAATTCACAAAAATAGAGAAACATCATTAGCAACTAGGGAATCATATTAATACATGGCAAAAGAGTATGGCAACAAAGACATAGAACTGAGCAATGATTAATCTTATTAAGTACATGATTAAAATTTCTAGCCAGAAAACTTCCTCCTTTTTTTCATTAAATTGTTTTCCTTTCAATTAGGTGATCTTAATCATCCCTAATTCAAGCCAGTTTCTCTCATAATGCTCCCTGCTCAATTCTTTGTTAAATATATCAGTAATTTGATGATCACTGGCACAGAATTCAATTGATATTATCCCCTTTTCATAATTATCCCTTAGGAAATGGTGCCTAACATCTATGTGCTTAGTTCTCTTGTGATGAACCGGGTTCTTAGTCATACTAATTGCACTAGTGTTATCACAGTAAATAGGAATGCATCCCACATCTATACCAAAGTCCAGGAGTTGTTGCTTAATCCATAGCAACTGAGCACAGCAAGAGGCTGCAGCCACATATTCAGCCTCAGCAGTAGACAAGGCTACTGAATTTTGTTTCTTGGTGGCCCAAGATACAAGGCAGGAGCCCAAAAAGTGAGCCATGCCTGAAGTACTTTTCCTGTCAACCAGGAAACCTGCATAATCAGCATCAGCATATCCTACAAGGTCAAAATTACTACCTTTAGGATACCAAAGGCACAAATCAGTAGTGCCCTTCAAATATCTCAAAATTCTCTTCACTGCAGTGAGATGGGACTCCTTTGGATTGGCTTGAAACCTAGCACATAGTCCCACACTGAACACAATATCAGGTCTACTTGCAGTAAGATATAGTAGAGATCCAATCATCCCTCTGTACGTCTTCTGATCAACGGATGAACCAGGTTCATCCACATCTAATTTTGTAGCTGTGGCTATTGGGGTATCTATCTCCTTTGAATCTTCCATTTTGAACTTCGTGAGGAGTTCCCTCACATACTTCTGCTGATGAATCATTGTTCCATGTGGAGTTTGTTTGATTTGCAGACCTAAGAAAAAGGTTAGCTCACCCATCATACTCATTTCAATCTCACTCCCCATTAATGTAGCGAATTCCTTGCTGAGCTTCTCATTTGTTGCCCCAAATATGATATCATCAACATATATTTGTACAATCAGAAGATCTTTTCCCTTTTCCTTTAAGAACAAAGTACTGTCTATTTTGCCTCGTTTGTACCCATGTTCCAGCAGGAATTTTGACAATCTCTCGTACCAAGCTCTAGGTGCTTGCTTGAGACCATAGAGAGCCTTGTCAAGTTTATATACATGATCAGGTGATTCTTTGCTTTCAAAACCAGGAGGCTGTTTTACAAATACCTCTTCCTTCAAATAGCCATTGAGAAAGGCACTCTTTACATCCATCTGATGCAAAGTGAATTCCATGTGTGCAGCAAATGCTATAAGAAGTCTGATTGCCTCCAATCTTGCCACAGGAGCAAAGGTCTCATCATAATCAATTCCCTCTTCTTGGATGTATCATTCAACAACCAGTCTTACCTTGTTTCTAGTAACAGTTCCATCCTCATCGAATTTATTCCTGAAGATCCACTTGGTGCCAATTATTGATTTGTCCAGTGGCCTGGGTACCAAGTTCCATACTTGACTTCTCTCAAATTGATTCAGCTCCTCTTGCATAGCAGTTACCCAGTCAGCATCTTTTAGGGCTTCAACAATGTTCTTTGGTTCAATCAAGGATAGAAATGCATCAAACGCACACAGCTTTTTCAAGGAGGATCTAGTTTTGATTCCAGATCTCAAGTCTGTTATGATGTTCTCAAGAGGGTGAGAACTCTGATATCTGTGTGGTTTGAGAACCAGTTGTTCACTTCTGGATTGTTCCATGTTGTCTTGTTGCTGTGGAACAGGATCAGGGCCAGTATTTTCATGAGGAATTCCCCCTGTCGAGTTGCGTGGGGTTGTTGGACCTGGTCCATCACCTGTTCCATCTCCCATAGGTGCTTCAATGTATTCATTTCTCCTCACCATTCCATACTCCTCATCTTCTGGTTCCTGTCTCTCAGATAAAGTGTTAGTTTCATCAAAGACAACATGTACACTTTATTCTACACGCATAGTTCTTTTATTGTATATTTTATAAGCTTTGCTTTGTGTAGAATATCCCAAGAACACTCCCTCATCACTTCTGGGATCAAATTTTCCTAAAGAATCTTTGCCATTATTATGCACATAACACTTGCATCCAAAAGCCCTAAGATGGGATATGTTGGGCTTTCTCCCTTTAAGTAATTCATAGGGAGTTTTCTCTACCATAGGTCTATTCATGCATCTATTGATAATATAACATGCAGTGTTAATTGCTTATGCCCAAAAGCTATGAGGTAGTTTGCTTGATAGAAGCATGGTTCTTGCCATGTCTTCAAGAGTTCTGTTTTTCCTTTCAACAACCCCATTTTGCTGTGGGGTTCTAGGAGCAGAAAAATTGTGATTCACACCATGTTCATCACAGAACTCAGCAAACTTAGCATTCTCAAACTCAGTACCATGGTCAGATCTAATGGATGCTAGTTGATGTCTTAATTGATTCTGAATCTTCTTGACAAATGAGGTGAACATTTCAAATGCTTCATCCTTAGATGCCAAGAATAAGGTCCAAGTGAACCTTGAGAAATCATCTACTAGCACCATAACATATCTCTTTCCACCTCTGCTTAGAGTTCTTATGGGACCACACAGATCCATATGAACCAGTTCCAACGACCTGGTGGTACTGACCATTTTCTTACTTTTGAAAGAAGACCTTACCTGCTTCCCCATTGCACATGCCTCACAAACCTTGTCTTCTTTGAACTTAATGTTAGGAAGCCTTACCACTAAGTCCTTAGAGACCAGTAGTTAAGTTGAGTTAGACTTGCATGACCAAATCTTTTGTGCCACAGAAGGGATCACTGTCCAACATACTAAGGCAAGTGGGTTCATTGTCAGACAGCGTGGACAAGTCAATGACATAGATATTGTTCATTCATTTTCCCTGCAAAACAATCTTGTCAGTAATCAGGTTGATCACAAAACATTTTGTGGAAGTAAACGCGACAAGGTTACCTCTGTCACACAGTTGTGACACACTGATAAGGCTATATTTCAAGCCATCTATCAGATACACATGTTCAATTGAACGTGTGTCATCTTTACCTACCTTGCCGACCCCTATTATTTCACCTTTCTTTCCGTTTCCAAAGGAGACATTTCCTCCTTTGAGGTTTTCAAGTGAAAGGAACCGTTCCTTGTTCCCTGTCATATGCTTAGAACAACCACTATCCAAAAACCAAAACTGGCTGCCTCCCTTCACTTGTACCTTCAAAAGAAATCAGGGGTTAGTTTTAAGAACCCAAACTAGTTTGGGTCCCTTTCCATGAGAGAATGGATGAATCAGATTTTTTCTGGCCCAATTTGGTAGCCAATTTTTCTTTTTAATGAATCTCTCATTTTTCTGACTGGCCTTTTCTTTTGCAGAACACTCATATTTAGAGTGGCCAGTCTTCCCACAATGGGTGCAAATTTTATTTTCAGGGAGAGTAAGATACTTGCTTTTGGGATCCCACTTAGGCAATTGTCTCCCAAAACCAAGCCCTCTCTAGTTGCTACTATGATTCTCTTGGAGCCATATCAGAAGACTTTTTCCACTTACGTGTTCTATCAAATTCATGTTTGACTTTGCCAAGTTCTTATTTAAGAGATCTTATCTGCTCATCTTTGGCATACATTTTATCTTTCAATTTACCTAAGTCTTCTTCTAACTTCGCATGAGAGTGATCAACTACCTTTTTACTGGATCCTAGTCTTAACTTTAAATTTTCAGATTTTAGTTCTAGAATCTCAGTTTCGAGTGGTTGAACCTGGTTCATCAAGACAGCGTTTTTCTTTTCAGATTCACTGACCCTTATTTCCAAGTCCATGAATTTTTCTCTCATCATTGCACACTCTTTATATAGTTGATCATTCTCTTTAGTTGTCTCCTCAGAATCATCAATGAAGTCAAGTAGCAACTCAGAGAGTTTCACCTTAGATAGAAACTTTTTTTTTTTTTAATATGTGAGATACTTACCTGTGGTTCTTCATAAGTCTCCTCATCAGATTCTCCAATTTCCATGAAATCTTGATCTTCTGTCTCACCATCTTCTGATTCTTCATCTGAACTTTCCCCCCAAGCAACAACCATAGCCTTTGTAGTAGTTTTCTTGGGTTGGACCAGTTCCTTCTTCCTGTTCTTTCTTTCATATCTCTCCTTCCTCCATTCTACTTCCCACTAGGGGAAGTTCTTGATGAGATAATCAGTTTTTCCACACTTGTAGCACCCCTCATTAGCTGGCCTTTCAGGAGCCTTTGCCTTGTTGAAGTTTCCCCCTCTAGAGATGCCTTTCTTCCTCATGAGAAAGTTTCTGAATTCTTTGGTGATCATGGCCATCTCATCATCCTCCAGATCTGCTCCCTCTGTGATCCTTAGTGCTAGACTTCTTTCCTTCTTTGGGGCATCCATTTTCATGGTCTGCCTTCTGAGTTCATAAGCAGTAAGGTTGCCAATCAACTCATCTAGTCTAAGGGTTGCCATATTTTTTGATTCCTGAATGGCAGTTATCTTGCTTTCCCAGGAGATAGGCAGAACCCTTGTCAAAATCTTCTCAACCTTGTCTTCTTCAAGGATGACTCTTCCAAGAGACTTGAGTTCATTAGTCAATGTTGTGAATCTTGTGTACATCTCCTGAATTGTTTCACCTTCCTTCATAGTGAAGTTTTCATACTAAGAGTATAGCAATGTACCTCTAGACCTCTTCACTTGAGTTGTTCCTTCATGTGCCACTTGTAGAGTATCCCATATTTCCTTGCTAGTGGTGCAACTTTGGATTATGTTGTATTCATCTGGTCCTAGTCCACACACTAGCCACTTCTTGGCCTTGGAATTCTTCTCCCATTTCTTCAGATCCTCA